>JAOPJL010000053.1:1687081-1697879 GCA_027123545.1 Trisopterus esmarkii | reverse complement strand
TGTTGGTGACAGGTATAGGCAGACTGACAGGTCACGTGGTGTTGGGGCTACGTCAGTCAGGATCAGTGGTAAAAGTCAGCTGTTCACGCGCGGGTTTTGCTTGAATGAAATGTTTGAGATGAGAGGGGGTGGACGGGGGAAGTCCAACTTTGCTGACCGCACAATCTATTAACATTTAACGCACTTTAGCACCGATCACTTTAGGACTATGCTACTATGGAACGTTTTTAACTTATCTCTAATAAAACCAACAAAACGCAGTACCCATTTTTAAGTGATTCTTTGAACAAGCAGCGCGTCTGGCAAAAACATATTTTCCCGATCTAGCCTCTCGGTGACTAAATAAGTGGTTCGATAGTCGCCATACAGAGGGTTATGTGACTTAATACTCCTGAAACTAGGAGACTTACCAAGCACAATTTGCGCAATTTGAAGATGGCATTCATTTATTCGTTTTTTTACTCAGAAAATACTGAAATTAAAAGACTTGTGGTAAACCAAATTGTTTGAGTGTTTGAAGTTCCACAAGCTGAGTTCCCTACATGAGCTGAGTTCCCTACATGACCTAAGTTCCTCCTGTTACTAACACATTTAAGAATTAGATTTAGCTTTATACCAACATTTTTTTTATTTTCACTCAAATACTGAAATTAAAAGTGAAAAAACTGAAAAAAAAAATCCTTAGTTCCTTTTATGACATATTTAAGAAGTATATTGTTTTGTACCAACAAGATGAAAACTGAATGAAGGTTATTAATTCCTTGGAAAATAATTAAAAAATACATTAAAATAACAATTGCCTATCGATAGTTCAGGGTGCCTCTTCTTCAAATAATCAACCATCAGCCTACTTTTGCTCTCCCGTTTCTTCATCACCGTATCAATGAGACAACATGCTTTGTCTTCTTTGGTCCTCTTGGTATCCAAGTTCATATAGAGTAGTTTGGAGATCAAACATTGGATAACAATTAAAACTATATCAGTGGACTCCTCTTCTGCACCAGCTCGATTCTTTAGCTTTTTCAAAAAAAAAATCCTTCTAACTTTCTCGAGAAACCTCTAAGACATGCATCTGATTTATGTTCAAAATAAGCCATAGGTTTAAAATTTGTATCCCAGTGGGGTAAACTACGAACCTCGCTGAACATACCCAGGCTTTCTTGGGAAAACCTGGATCAACAGAGACGCAACTCTCAATCACAGTTCAATGGAGTTAAATGGAACCAGGACGCTCACTAAGGATTCGATTAGTCGAGCCATGTTTTCCGCTTTAGGTTCAATGCGCGTTCACGTGAAAGGGTCGTTTATCGCCTCATTTTACTCACCTCTATAGATCAAGAGCATTCTATTTAACTCTAGAGGAACAGATAGTCATAAGGAACTCCTATGAGGAGTTCAAAAATCTAATAACAGCTAGGGGCAACATGGTTGCACATATACTGGCTAAGGAGGCGTGCTGGAAAAGAATAAGTGATTGTGTAAATTCGTATAAGGGATAAGATTCTGCATATAGTCTATAAAATAACTATACCAAATGCAGAATTGTTCGCCATTAATCGCAATAGAGTGATGATGATTCCAAAATGCATAAGAAACGTCCATTATTGTATAATTTAGGGAATTCACTTTAAATACACCCTATGTAAGAAATGTATTGCATATGTTTCAACCACTGTGTGGAAGCGGCGGTGGCGCAGTGGATTATTATAAGACCCAAACGCCAGCGACCGGGGTTCAAATCTCGCCGGTCCATCATCATGCATTTTACCCCCATACTTGTGGTGCCAGCACGGCCTTGAGAACATAGATTCAAGTTTGAAATAAGCACAAAAATATAATTCCATAACCATTAGTAAATAAGTAGTCCATGACATATGATTTGTGACTTTGTAAGCTTAACACAAATGCACATCACTTGGGAGACGAACCCTTCAGGCAGAAATTCAAGACTGACACTCTACCTGCACTCTTCCACTCTCTCACGGAGACATACTGCGCAACAGTAAAGCATTGCATCATAAAAATGACACAATGATGATAACGAATGTTATAAGTCTCAACCATACGATACACGTCAAAAACACAAATATCGGCCGATAATACCGTCTAGATCAATCCCTATACGTTACCTTTCAATAACTGATGAGTCTTGACTGGTAGGTCCTTCAGGTCTTTCAGACCTTTCAGCAGGTACTGTGCTGTGGTCTTTCCTGAGTTTTGGCGCTTCCACAGCCGCAACATGTTCCGTCTCTGCATGAATTCAGATTTATTTTCTTTCTTGATCTTGTCCAGATCTTTGTCCTTCAGCCCCAGGTGGATGGCCGCCTTCTCCCACTTCCGTCCCAACGTTTGTGCAACATCCCGGAGCTGCTCATCAGACAGTTCCTTTCCTGCGGAGCAGGTTTTATTGTTTATGGCTGGAAAAAAGACATTGAAAATCCACTCCACAAAAATTTAGATTTGGATTCACCACTTTAGAAATTGGTGTGAGGCGTTAAGTTGAGGGTTACCAAACTATAAAAGGTATTCTGTCCCACTAGAATCAACACAAATGAGCCGAGGAACACAGAAGCACTCAGTAAAACCCTCACCTCTCGTTTGTTTCTTTGGCTTTACTACCGTCTTGTCATCCCCAAGTCCTAGGTTATGAAAAAGGATTGTCAGTCTTTCGATGAAAACCGTGCACAAAATCCAAGTGGGAGGTTGCATTCAATAACGAATCACTGGATTCCAGTGGATAAAAGGACAAGAAGATCCCCTGCTGGCAGTGACCGTTTCTTTAAAAAGTACATTCAACGACTCACCCACAACAGCAGCAGGAGAAGAGATCAGACCCAGGGTTGAGCATAATTGTTTGTCCCTCTTCTTCATACTATCAATCATTATCCGACTTGCTGTCTCCCCTTTCCCGATCACCATGTCGATCAGACAAAGAGCCCGGTCCGCTCTTATGCAGGCAGACTAAAAACTCCTCCAACAAGGAGACTTGCACTCACCATGTGTGCTACCAGGCCTTTCTGGTGGAAACGACGACCCCAATTCCATAGGGTCGGGCAGCTTAGACTCGGACCAGCTCCCCTGTGCACTACTGCCTGACGTCCTCTGACCAGCAGATTTATACCAGCCATGTTCTGAAAGACAAATCGATAGAATTTGTATATTGCATTAAATTATTAGGGACCGAGCCGACATATGTCGGGCAAAGTCCCTATTGTAATTTTTTTTGATTCTGAAAAATACTAACTACTACTACTATAATAAATACTCTTACTATGTAAGATCTGACTTCCACAGATTAGGCAAGGCAAGGCAACTTTGTTTATATAGGACTTTTCATACACAAGGCAGACTCAAAGTGCTTCAAATAGCAAGCTATAAAAATTCCACAAATATAGAACATGGTTACATGACTGGATCATGTATCATGTTTGTCACATATCAAGTAATTTATCAAATTGCCCTGCGGAGCAGGTGTCATTGTCTCTGTCTGTAAAAAAAGCCAAAAGTTTTATAAGATTGTGGTCACACACTGTAGCCTACCCCACCATCCTCTCTGGGTAGGACTACCCCACTCAGCCTCAGTAACAGCTGCAGCTTTTAGTTTGCTTTTATTCATTTTCTTTTTTGAGACCCGCGATTTCCCTTTCTTGGGGAAAGACGTGACTATCGTGGTGCAAATTAGCGCTCAAATCAGTCACTCCACCACATTAGTGTTTACCATTTTGTGCCTTCTGTAAGGGGTGACAGCGACCACCATTTTTTTCTTTCTTTCTACAAAGTTTAGTCACTTACACGTTTTATTCAAGTTACTTACTATTACTATTATCGTATACTAGTTACGATACTATTAACTTAGAAATAAGTTAAATTGCAAACAAAAAACAACTCTTCATCTGAGGCTTTGAGATGAAGAGTTGATGCCACTGTGTGTGAAGTATTGTGCAACACCCTTTCCGGGTTTCTGGGGGTATAACTATTTTACCTAGTGGTTGGTTGTTGTAGGGGGGGGGGGGGGGGTGTCTTATATTACATGTAGGCCCAAGTAGATATTTAACTTGAAATCATCTTAACTTAAACAACAACCCGGAGAACTACAGTCCACGCCAGCTTCACTATAGGCCTACATCATGAATCAAATCTCCGACTGCTGCAGAGGTTTGAGTGACAGGTCTGATGGACCTCCCTCGCCCCTATTTACTATTGAACAGGTGCCCATCTCCCGTTCATAATACTAACGTTATTGGGTTGATTCGAAACGTCAACTCAACCTCACGTCTATTTTTATTGATTGTTGTTTGTAAAAAATAATTATTTTCAAAGCCCGCCCAAAGTGTACGTACCCGCCCGATCTGGCAACACTGACCGCAAAGGAAACGAGTAAACAAGAGCTTGGGTTTAGAAGAAGCCAGTTAGAGTTCCTTATGAAGCCACCCATTTAGAGAATGTATGAGAGTAGACACATCGGCCGATGAGGAAACATTCCAACCAGCTTTGGCTGGAAAGGAAAAGATAAATCTCTGGCTTTATGCTGTAATGTTTATAAAACCCCTATTAGATAAGAATGTAACAACCAGTTGGATGTGACCGCCTTTTTACAAGTTAACCCCAAATGAGAGGTTTGATTATCTACCTGACATGTTAACATGTCAAAGTAGTCTACGTGTTAACACAGGTTAAAGCGACATTTCTAAGACTGTATTTGCTCTAATAGCCTTCTATAAAAGTCGTGGTTGAGGACCGATGCCGAAAGGGCGTTAACGTGTCGATCTGAACTGAGTAGGCCTACACGCTGTAATTTCCGTTACAATAGCACAGAATATAACAACCCTACAACAAAGCACAGACAACACTGATCCTATTAAATTATTATGAAACCAATGCGCATGTAGGCTAATATCATACAGTAGCCTCATAAGGTATACTCAAATGTTACAAAGTCCGAAGATAGTTTTATGACAAAGACGGCTTACCTTCCATATTCCCGTGTCAACGTTGAAATATCGACCAATATGAATCTACTCTGGCTGTCGCAGACTTCCTATATTTTGCAGGTTTCTTATTGGTTCAATTATTCTCTTCACGTGTTTCTACCTGATGCATAAGACCGCCTAATGGTCGTCACACGCTGTAGCCTATCCCCATCAGCCTCTCTGGGTAGGACTAGGCGGCCTACTCCGTCTCCCGGGTAGGACTACCCCACTCCGTCTCCCGAGTAGGACTGCCCCACTCAGCCTCTCTTGGTAGCCGATCTGTTAGTCTTATCATACAGTCTACCCATACACAAATAGCTTCTGGAAACTATTCTAAACTAAACTATTCTAAACAGACTATTCTCCAGACCGCAGCCCATGTTTCCAGCTTGAAAATAATTCCGCGTTTGATCAGCCTGAGGATGACCTATAGGACGAACGCTGTCAACACCTGTTGACCAGGGAATAATTAACTATTGACTGGACTTGTCCATGCGCACTAGGGGAGGAAACTACCACCAGGTGGAGCTAAAGGTCTTTCCGACAGATGATCGAGGTCCCGCTGAGAGAGGAGGCGCATTTCATCCGTGGTTAAGAACCTTTTCATGGTGAAAAAGTCCCATAGTCATATCCACACCTGCCAGACGCTGCAAAACTTGGTTGTTTCCCATATTCATTATCCGTGTAGTTATCCAAGTCCTCTGGACGGGGAATATACGTTTGAGATTGTGATTATTGTTACAAACGAAATGCAACGCAGATGATTGATGGTCTAGGCCTACTCAACATTGTAATGTGACTGTAATTAGGACAGAATTACGCATGTATCCCTGTCGCCCCCTTAATGTGGAGTTTAAAATAATGATAAGAAAAATAAATTATGATACAGACTCATAATGCCAGATCAATGTTCTTTGCAACTAAGAAATATTAAACCTATTTTCATAATAGTTCGAATCAATTTTGTAATAAAACTAAAATTATCGGATGATATATAAATATGTCCAATTCAGAGTTTCCAATCAAGTTCGATATGCCTGTCTGAGAGTCTGTCCATTTGTAGACTTCAAACTCAAAGTCTTCAATAATTTCAATGTTATTTGCTGAAACGTACAAAATGCCTGCAGTGGTAAGTTATACTTATTCAAACGTGTAGCAATAGATGGATAAACAGTGCCATACAAGGTGGTCTTATGGCCCCTGGAAGTATAACTTACACAGGTTTACTTATAACTTGGTCATTTCCCATATGTATTATCCATGTAGTTATCCAAGTCATCTGGACAGGGAATAGAAGTTTGAGATTGCGTCAAATGTCCATTTTATTAAAATTTGGTTTACCAGTATTAAACGGAGGAAGTACATTTTTTCAGTATTTTTCTGATTCTCTTTATTTGTCTTTCAGACTTTGCATCTTTAAGAATTCCGACATTCAGTAGCGGACAGAGGAGCCGTGCTGGTGAGCTGTCCTCATCTCTGCCCCTTGAAATGCCTCCTAGTGGCGGGATGCTGGGTGACCCTCACTCCAAATGCACCTGAGCTCACATTTCTACTCACAGATCTTTAAACGCATGAGTGAAACCATATATAACGTTACACATGAATCTACAGTAGTGTCAATGTTGACCCAATAGCATTACACTGATGTATTGCATAAGAGAATGGTGCTGAATTCTAATAATGAGATCATTGTTACATTTATTGATATTGAATGTATTGGAATGACAGGTATAGAAATATGTCAAACAAAGTAAGCAAGAAAGATGCCTTTTCCAAAAATCTTTTTTATTTTGCCCCAAACCGACGTCTGAACATCCTGGCTCCGGCTAATGTCACAGTGAAAACTCTGCAGGGGGGTATTGGTTATGGGCAGGTTACTAAAATCACATGATGTTTATTGAGTATTACAAACCCTAATCGTTAGGGGGGAGGGAAAGGGAAGTTACACACAACCCGGTGGATTGGGGTTGTAATATCGTGATTTATTACATATCGGAGAAGCAGAAGGAACAATCAACAGAAAAAGGGCCGTGAGGTGCTGTCAACGTAAATAAACAAATACAACAAAAAGAGAACTCCTTAAAATAAAATGGAGCTACCTAGGCCTATCTAGTTTCTAATTGCAAACAGTCGTGAAAGAAAACCTAACTGTCTACTCTAAACTACCGAAAAAAAATACAACTGATCAGCATGGGTCTAAACAAATAAGAACCTAAATGTGAGTGCGAAGGAACTAAAATCAGCAGCGGAGACTCTTCTAAGTTCTAACCCTTGGCCCAAATCTGGGGACACACGTATACAAATTCTATGGCTAAACAGAGTGAGACTACCCGCTTCCATTCCCTACAAGTATCTGTCGCTTGTGGGGCGCGTTGGGCTTTTATACGCCTCTCGCGGCGCTGCCGCTCCGTGGTTGGCTGGGCCCGCACCAATCGCCGTCAGGATTTATCCGGAGCTGGGTGGACTCGCCCACTTGAGCTGTTAAGGGGGGGGGGGGAAGGAGGGGTAGCGCATGCGACATTGCGGTCGGCTCAAGGCCGTAACATTGTGAGTCACTTGAATTATTACAGTATTGGTCATGACCATGTTAATATATATAAAATATTTTATTTTTTATAAAACACTACTACTACAACAAACGGACGTCTTAACAATACTGGGTCAGGATAATGTTATGATATAACCCTGAGAGCGGGATTTTCGTTATATCCATTTTAACAGTATAATACATATGAAAAAACATGATATATGAAACATATATGTTGATGCATCTTGGGGGAAATGTAAAAAAAAGCCCAGAATAAAGTCATTGTGGATTATTAAAAATATCAAGACAAGCGTATTATTCTTTGGCATAATGTCAACTTGTTTTTCAAATTCCTTGATCATAACCATATAAAAATTACTTCAAAATAAAATGTTACAAAATTCCTATCTATACCAGGAGGTACCTGAGGGGAACAGCTTGGTACACAAGTACCAGCCCAGGAAGGAGTTCCTATTCTAAACATGATAACAACTGTTACTATACACAGTCAAGACAACAGAACAACTGTGAATAGCAGGACTGACTCAATGAGTCCATCTTTGTAATTCCAATAAAACATACATTTAGTTTCCTCGGGAAAGGAGGGACATGGTCAGATGTTGTCATTTGCACAGGAGGACCAGGAAACATTCACAGAGCTCCACTGTTTCGATGTGGTCCATTGGTTGTTTTGGTCAATCTTCATCGTTTCTTTCAATGGAGACATCTACTGCACTATGGGCTCTGCAAGTACCTATTTGAATGAACTATATAGCTAGCCTGGGTACCAGACTAATCTGTGAGCATATATTTTATTTGCCCTCACGTATGCGTCTGGCCCCCGTCCCGTTCAGACAGATTTCCAGCAGACCTGGCCCAGGTCGGCAAATCACAAGCGTTTATCTAAGAAGGGGCGAGTTTGATACCATCACTGTACAGAGGAGCACCCAAGGTTCAGCCATTGAGGCATTTTTAACAATGGAGATGGCTGCCGCTGATATGTTTTTGCCGATGGTGTTAACCTGAATGTAACATTGTACATGGACCCCTATGCACCCCTATGTTATTGGTATCTCCCAATGGAGTTGATTGAACGCTTTATTTAAGCCCTGTGTTCCGGCCTGCAAGAAAACCGGGGGGAGAATCGCTTGTTGGGAGGCGGTGATGTACCAAATGGTTTCTTGTGTCCTAGAACTATTGAACAACCCTCGAGTTGATTTTTTTTTTTGTTTCTTTAAGTATTTTTGTTTGGCTTGGCCATTTGTTTTTCTGACTAAGCATCTAAATAAACATGCTGGAATTCCATGCAAACCAACGTGCTGGCGGTATTCCTGTGACTTCCTCCACTAAACCGGTTTTCCACATCCCTAAGTGGGAGTGAGCCGAGAGGCTCATCACCACATGGCGTCAGGCTGCCACTCCTGTCGGAGGAAGCAAAATCTGAAAGGAAATGAGTACACATCAGTATACTTCAGAATGCAGTTATAACCACAGATCATTTAATTGAATATTAATTGAATATTAACGCAAACTAACACCTGAAGAATGATTCCACATCCCCCCAACCCTCCATCTTGTTTCACATCATATCACAGAAGTGAGATTCTCTCTAGAAATATGCAACCTCATGGGGCATGGTGTCCCGTGTGTTGGGAGTATAGCTCTGGACGTTTGGTGTAGAGCTCCCTTTACACCAGGCACATAACCAATAAACAACATGAAGAGCAAGAACAACCGGGGGGAAAAAATTGCATCAACTATTTACATCGTTTACAATGCGAATATGTGGCATTTTCTAATCACAAGAATCACGCCGGTGAAAAAAGCGGATGGATTTAACCTCATATGGTTAGGACAAGCTTTGTGGTTTGACTCCAAATCGAAATATGTATTTAGAAGATTAAAATATAATGGAGCTTCACTTTTGAATCCAACTTGCATGTGTAAAATAGTGTGGCGAATGGCAGTTGACTGATGGGGGACAATGATTAATGGAAGTGTCTCTGTTGGCTTTTTCTAGGTTGTTGGGGTTGCTTCCCTGTTAAAAAACTAAAAGTAGGCCAATGGTTGGTATCCAAAACGAAACGGTTGTGATTCCACAGCACACCACCATGTTATCAAAAGCATCCTATATTCATGTACAGTCTACAAGTAAACATTGGCTTATAGCACTGTCCATATGATACATCAACTGATTTACTATCAGTACAGAAAGAAATGTGAATGTAGTGTACTACTATGTTTGAAATAGGACTGTGTGTGGAAAAACGTAATATTAGTACCGCCATTTTATACAACTTGTGACCAGGGACATTAGTGACAAGGTGAATGACCACGAAGGTACCTGACTCTCAACCATCACGTTCAACATGACAGGATCTTCAGACTGTGGGTGAAGTACGTTACCTCTTAATAACTGACGAGTCCCACATGGTAGGTCCCTCACGTCCTTCAGACCTCTCAGCAGGTCCTCTGCTGTGGCCTCTCCTGGTATTCCGCGCTTCCACCGCTCCAACATCTTCAGTTTTTGTATGATCACATCTGTTTCCCCTGCCTTGATGTCATCCAGATCCGTGGTGCTCAGGCCCAAGTAGATGCCCACCCGTACCCACTCCTGTCCCAGCGTTTCGGCCACCTGCAGGAGCTGCTTACTGGTCAGAGCCTGCCCTCGGTTTGTGTCTGGAAAATGGACACCATGGTTAGTCATTCATCTGATAAATACACTGGGAACACATCTTACCTAAGTTTCTACTCAAAGTGCATGCAAACTTAAAATAAATAAAGAATTGAGTGTCATATAACATTAAAGGTATTATATGTCATTTCTGCTGCTAGGGGTTGCGTAATCAAAACAATACCAAAAACAGCCATTGCCAGTGAAAATGTATCTGACGTGTCTCAGCAGAAATCATGTTCACAGACAAATGTATGTATTAAAGTTTATATTATTCACGTTACGTGGAACGTGAATAATGGCCACAAGTAACATAGCGTTAACTTTCTAACTTACTCATAGATGAGTTGTCTATACGCAAACATTAGATAATGTTACGTGTTGTAGCCCAGCGCTGTGTGGTAGCCCAGTGGTCAAAACAATCACACTGAAAATTACTAAGAGCATGTTGAACGTTGTTGTAACTTCATAACATTATCATACACATTACAGTGTTTTACACAGAATTTGTTTTTGTGATGGTTGCTGACCGATAGGGTTGATTACAGGGATGTGACGGAAACCACCGGTAGGGGTCCAGTATGTCGGTTTACAGGGCTTCCTGCCCAGGAGTGGGTAGGACAGCAG
>JAOPJL010000053.1:1602135-1614635 GCA_027123545.1 Trisopterus esmarkii | reverse complement strand
ATGAGCGTGCGTCATGAGAATTTCTGTGCATAATGATGCCAGAGACCCTTCTTGGTCTGATCACTGCAGCAAGGTCAGCTGTGCCTTTATATTAGTTCACGGACAGGGAATGGACTTCGATTCGTTCTCCTGTTATGTGTGTATTTGCCTTTTGGCAATATTGATGTTGTCTTTTGTATGTTAGTTGCTCCATGTGCGTGCAGAGCATTTATAAATCCAGGGCAAATTTTTGTTTCTTATGTTCTTATTTTTTGCCTTCTCCTGTCAGCAAATTAATGGGTAAAGTGTTTCAATGTAGAATAGGATACTATGACCACTATTAAACTACTGAGTTGGAATGTAAAAGGGATCTCCAATAAAACAAAGAGATTTGAAATAATAACACATTGGAAATCCCTGGAAAGTGTTGTGGCAATGTTACAGGAGACACATTTGAGGAATGCAGAAGCTGTTAAGTTAAGACAGAGATGGGTCGGTCAGGTTTTATCAGCTCCTGGTACAGGGGCCTCTAGAGGTGTCCCTCCGTACTTTAATAGCTAAACGCTTATCTTTTAAGTTAACCCAAGAAATAGTGGACAAAGATGGCAGGTATATTATTATATCGGGTTTCTTACAAAACATAAAGTGCACTTTGGTGAATGTTTATGCTCCTAATGTAGGGCAGGCCAAATTTTTTTCTAGAATAAATGTGATTTTGTCTCAATTTTCTGCAGACTAGATAGATAGATCTAGCTGCCCACTCCCATCTGATAGGTCTCTCTCAGTAGCATTTAAAAAATTTTAAGAATCTATCGCAATGTCTGACATTATGGCGTGTAGTGAACCCTTGTGTCTGGGAATAATCGTTCTATTCTCATGCTCATAACTCATACTCAAGGATTGATTACTTACTTTTATCTCAAAATATAGTAGAGAATGCAAAATAGAACAGCAAAATACACAATATTATTATTTCAGACCACCTTTGTCAGTCCTCCTCTCTCTTTCCCAAAACAACCATAAAAATAAACAGTGGAGATTTAACAACTCTTTACTCAAGGATGAAGAGTTTGTGTCCATATTAAAAGAGAAAACAACAGAGTTTATCCAGATAAATCTAACTTCAGTGCCCCCAATACAAATAGTATGGGAAGCATTTAAGGCTACCTGTAGAGGATGGATTATTAGCTACGCCACAGCCAAAAAGAAAAGAATGGGGATGAAGGAAAACAGTTTCATTTTAAAGACTAAGACTTTAGAATCACAGCATTTGCGGGATCCTAAGAATATAAGATTTAAAAATGTACCAGATGTTTATTCTTATTATCTTGCTTATAATGCTAGGTTTCCTTTGTTGTGGGCCTACACAGGCCAGAGTGAGTTAGGGAGTTGAAAATGGGTTGAGGAAAAGATTTTAGCCAACCAAGACAAACCTTTCTACCTTACCGCGTTATGGTATTACCCTAAAACCAACTTGAAAATAGTCAATCCTCTCATAAACTTTCCTGTGAGGTAGTAAAAATTATACAGAAGTGTCTCCCTTTCAATGGAGCATACTTACCATCATGCCCTATATGGAGTAACCCCGTATTAAAAGCGGTTGGGAAAACATTAACAAACAAATAATGGCAACATAGAGGTATAAACCAAGTGGGTCAGATAGTGATATATGGTTTTATGGTACCCTTTAATGTCTTAAAAACCCAATATGATTTCAAAGATGGTGACTTTTTTGCATATCTATAATTAAAATACATTTTGGGGTTACTTATTTCAAAAGAACCCATAGTACAGGATTTAGATCTGGACAAAAAACTGAGGGAGATTGCATCAGGGAGGAGAACAGTGTCAAGATTATACGAGTTGTTGACCACTGCATCCTTTGACAGCCTGTCCTCTATTCTACACAAATGGGAGCAGGACTTGGGCATACCCCTGAGTAACACACAGTGGGATACATTTACCAAAAACACAACAGCCTTATCCAAATGTGTAAGATATAAAATCCTTAAAAAAAAAATCTTGCACATGGCATATATAACACCAAGCAGATTAAAGTCCCTCTCCCATTTGTGTTGGCATGGTTGCGGAGAGGCAGGAACATTGGTAAATCTAAAATTGCATTGCCCCTCAGTAAAGAGTTTTTGGAAAGATGTGATCTGTAACTTCTTTCTGAAAGTGAAAATACCACTCTGCCCACTAATTTGCCTTTTAGGCAGTAGAGTAGAAAATATCGAGTCAACTCTTACGTAACACATTATAGCTTTAGCCTTTTTGTCTGTAAAACAAACCAATATAATGAATTAGAAAGTACAAAAAGCTAATTGCTTCAACACTGACAATTGGTTAAAATACTTCATGGATCTTCTATCAATGGAATGTGCAACCTCGTTCCTCAATGATCTTGACCGTGGGGATGAAGGTCCCTGGATTTTTATAAGACTTTATTAGACTGTATTTGAGAAACTGGGCATTTAAATGAATTTATTGAACACAAGGTATGTGTTAAATAAATTATGGATCTGCAACCCCGTGTTGTACAGTGTATTGTTTCGTAATGTCCTGTGAGTTTTGTTATCTTGTAATGTATGTATATGAGGTTTGTGATTGTTTTGTTTGTGGCTTTGTTTTGTTTTGTGTTTAAGAAATAATAAAAAATATGAAACACAAAAACAAACAAGGGCATAATACAGCTACACACACGAAAACCTGTACACCAAATATAGACAAATAGACAGCAGTCCAGGCCCATCCTCCCTCAGCCTGAAGGGAAAGGCTTGGTCGCACACACGCCCAGATCAGTGGACAATTGGAGCGACTCATTAGACAAGTGGCTCGAATCTCCCTGTGCACAAACTCAGACCTTCTGACCTACTTGAATAAATGTTAAACTCAACTGAAGCCTCATCCCACCAGGGCAGGTGGTGAGTGCTCTCAAACTCTCCCACAGGTTCCCACTGACAAGGTGAGCAGAGCATTTTGAACAAAACATCTGCAGTCAGAATATAGGACTATTAGGTGGCAGAGTTCGGAGCAGCAAACCTCTGCCCTGCTGATGTGTTGGGAGAATCAAGGTGAGAGGACTTCTTTTGAAACCGGTAAAATATTCATGCAACCTTACCCCTTAAAAACCTAAAAACTATAGGTTGATATACTATAAACTATAACTATATAATAAAAAACCCAAAAGTATGGTTGGCGAGCAGGTAGAGAAGAACCCGAGGAATACCGAGTAGAGGTACTCGAGGGAATACTGAGGACAGAATACAGAGTAGAGGTCTGTGAGGATAGAGAATACTGAGTAAAAGTACTCATTGTTTGAGTTATTTTACTTACACTTTTACGTATACATTGTGTTAGACTGGAAAACAATAGCGATTAGACCAGGCTGGGGAAAGGTAAAATTGCAATTGAGAAAGTATATTGTTGAAACGTTTTTAACCTGGTGTAATGGATATGAAAAAAATGTATTTATGATATAGCCTGTGAGTTATTTCATGAAGTGTAATGTATGATATACCCTGTGAATTATTTCATGAAGTGTATTGTATATGATATTCCCTGTGAGTTATTGCATGAAGTGTATTGTATATGATATTCCCTGTGAGTTATTGCATGAAGTGTATTGTAGAAATGTTTGAGGCCCCTCCCCACACCCCGAACAGACCCCAAACCTCCGACCCCTAACTGTTTGATCCAGACCCTGAGAGAGAGAGAGTCGTCAGAAAGAAAGCACAAAAGAAAGCTGAGCCAAGTTGGGAAGGACCATATCAGGTAGCATTAGCCACCCCTTACCCAGTTTCAGGGTCCCTGTGGTGCCACTTGGCGCACAGCAAGCCAACCCCGACCCTACTAGGACCGACCGAGCAGATCTTAAAGCACCGTCTTCGACAGAACAAGAGGATGTATAAATTACTAGTTGCAGGACTAGTGCTGGGCCCCAGTAACAACCAACTGGAGGGGGAGCTTGCCACAATATGTATACCCTCTAAAGTTGGTACTATCCGGATAGTTAGCAGAACAGGACACATTTAAGTAAGACTTTTGTGAGGTAGTAGATTGCTGTATCCCTTGGACTCACACCCTAGGTGATGGCCTCATTGTTGCTGCCCTATCAATCCTGTACACAACCCCACTGATCAGCTCCTCCCAACTTGCAGGGAACCTGGGGGCACAAGGTAAACTGGAGAACAAGGTGCAGCCGAGGAGCTTTCTCCTCCTTCAGTTTCCAGATGCAAAATATTTTGTTTGAATATTTGGGTGTTAGAATATTTTGTATTTGAACGTTTATTAAAAAATTAAAAATTAAAAAATATATATTATAATGTTTTATATTATGGTGAACCTGCAATGTATGATGCCATCGGCCTCAGAGGCCGGTGTCAGGTTCAGGTCAGGTTTCCTCCCGGGAATAGTCAGACTGGAGGTTTCCCAGATTGGTTGTATGGTGATGATTGTGACGTATTGCATGGTGCTGTTGGAAAGTAGGTTAGTATGGAAATTATGTGTCAAAGGAGGGAATTGTGAAGATATCCCACATATATCTTAAGTTGCACTGACACAGTTGGCGTGACCTTAGACAACGTGATGTTAAGATTGTGACACTATGTATCTGTGTCTATGATGCCCAGCCCACACCATACACCAATACCATCCCCACGTCACGGCCACAGGCTGATAACCAAGCGTTGGGCTCCACAACATTTGTCAATGATATTAGTCAACCTGTGAGCCAAATTTAGACAATCCTGACTTTTTGAAGGTCTGTGGCTTGATTCACGAGATCTCCAGTCCTAATGTTGTAATCGGGGGGGAGGGTTGGGGGACTTTAACTGTGTGCCAGATCCCCTTGTACACAAGCAGTTTTCCTAATCCCTTCAAAAGTCGAACTCCTGCATCTGCCTATACACTCTGGCTGATAACTCTGGCTCAACCTATTTGATATATGGAGGCTCAAGTATCCAACTGTTTTCTCCAGTACATAAGTCGTACTCCTACATTGACAATTTTTTTGTGTATTCTAAATTATCAACAGTTGAAACAGTAACATACCACCTGATTGTAGTCAGGCATGCACCTTTGTCCATGGTACTGAAAATAAGGAGGCTAGAGCTGGATGTAAACAATGGTGCCTTGACCCAACACTACTTTATGATGTGCAGTTCAGTAACTTTATGCAAGAACAGATCTCTCACTTTATCACAGATAATGATACAGGTGATCTCAAGGACTCCATCCAGTGGGATACCCTAAAGGTTGTCATCAGGGAACATGTCTCCAGAAAAAGGAGAGCGGAAGGCAGGAGGCAAAAAGATATAGAATGTGACCTATCCTTCCAAGAGATTTAGAAAAAACCCAAAGATGCCACTCTTGAAACAATCAGAAACAACTATGAATATAATACCATCCTCTCCAAGTGTTGGCTCATAAGTTTCTAAAACGCAACAAAAATACAGACTCCCTGCAAGGCAGCTCACAGGCTTCCCGTGCCATTCATCAAATAGACAGAACAACAGATCCAGTCAAGATAAACAAGGCATTTGCTTCATTTTATGAGGACATGTACTGGTTGTGGCAACCCAGCTCGGTGAGTGATCCGCCGCCCCCCACAAGTCTACTTGCTTAAGCCAAAAAAGCAAGTTTAATAAATAAAAAAAAGAGACTACTATTAAACAGAACCAAAAGACTGGGAGGTGTCCACCTGCAGAGACTTGACCCTCTCTTTCAGGCTGCCCATCTGCTTCTCCTTGTCCCAAAGCTGCTCCTGCAGTTTCTCAATCTTCTTCTGTAGGACGTTGAACTTCTGCTCCTTAACCTCCAGCATGTCCTTGAGGTCGTAGATCTCCCCGTTCAGTGTGTTCTCTTCGTACTCGGCCTCCCGCTCCATCTTCTCCATGGCCTTCGGTTCGGCCTATATTCCTGCTCCATGGCTTGTATGGTCCCTGTGTTGCCACACACAATCTCCTCCTGCAGGAGGCTCTGCTGCTTCCTCTTCTTCTCTAGTGCCTCCAGGTGTAACTTCTCCAGGACCTCCAGCAGCCGCTGCTCGTCCCAACACTCCTCCATCTGGTGGATAATCTGCTGCTTCCCTCAGATCCTCTGCTCCTTGTGCAGTGCGTCAATCTGCTCCTGGGTCTCGATGGCCCTGAGGCGGCCCTACGCAATGGGGGTGTCCAGCTTCCTTCCTCTGCTCCAGGGACTTCCCCCTTTGCTTCCTCTGCTTCATTGGAGTACTTGGTGATGATGTGGAGGGTCTGAGGGCACTTGGTCCGCTTCACCGGGGCGAAGCGGGACTGCCCTCTTGCCGTGGGGCCTCTGCTTTCCCGGGGGTCTGACGTCGCATTGGTTGGCGGAGATTGCAGTTTGGAGGCTCTGAACAGGCTCTGGTCTATCTGGGGGCTGGGTGCTAGGGTGTAGGGTGCTAGGGTGTAGGGTGCTAGGGTGCGGTAGCGGTGCGCCTTGCTGCTCCCGCTGTGCTGGGAGACGGACGCCCCTGAGCTCTGTGGCTGACAGGTTATTAACAGTGGTGCTTGCTTTGACCTTCAGAGATGGCTTAAAGCAATCATGAGGAATCACACTGCCTGCATTCTCCACCATATTTGGCACCCCAGCTCAGTGAGTGAACCCCCGCCCCCCAATCAGCACAAGTCTCTACTTGCTTAAGCCGAAATGGCACATTTATTCAAACATAGAGACTACTATTTAACAGAGCCAGATACCTGGGCGGAATATTCAGACATGTCCTTCTGGCTGGAATAACGTCCTTCTGAGTATTCCTCTGGGTATTCCACTGGGTATTCCTGAGCCCTAATGGGGGCTCATCAAAACATTTATATATTTTTTCTCTTTCCCTAAACTTTAATTGAAATTTGGTGCATTTTGTTGGTGTGCACATTTGGAATTTTGAAGGTCTGGATTTATTTTGTCCGCCTTAATTAATTAAATTGATTAGTCTATCTTTTGTTTGCAAGATATATCAGTACCTTATTTCAGTATTAGTTACAGGTAAATTTTACTGAGGTTCTGATTTGTCATTAGCATTGGTAGACCTTAATTTCAGCACACCCCTTATTAGGACACCATTTAGGTAGTGCTGTGTTGGGCAGTGTTTTTCATTGCTGGTCTGTCTCATCGGGCGTTGGCTTTTATGCCTTATTTGTATTTTTACAAGCGTTTTTGTGGTGGCCTTTTGCCTTTAAACCTGTATTGCTTTTGCAATTTTGGATGCGCTTGTTTCTTGGTATTTTTTTTTCGCTTTGCGATAATTTTTCAATACAAATAAGTTAGTAGCCATAGTTCAGGATGGAGTTTGTTTTGGAAGAGTTTGTTAAGCAGCCTTCTCTTGAGGTGTTTCATAAATGCACTAAAGATAATTTGACTTCTATTGCTGATCATTATAGTATCATAGTCTCAAAGACAAAAACAAAGAAAATGATAAAACATGAATTATCGATTGCGTTGTTTGAGAAAGGCGTATTGCCTGACCCTGGCATGGCCCTTTCGCCAAAAAAACAGGCCTTCCCTGATCAAAGCATTAGAAGGTTGGAATTGGAGCTAGAGCTCCGGCGGCTAGAGTTGCAGGACAAAACTAGTGAGAGGGAGGCAGCAGCCAGGCTTAGGGAGCAGGAGTTCAGGTTTAAACAGATGGAATTGGAAGAGCAGACTAAACGTGAAATACGCTTAAAAGAGCTAGAGCTGAACCAGGCCCCTCCCCTACGACTCGCACGCATGTGTTGCAGCATGACATTGATGTTGATAATTCTCCGCCAATCAAACAACACGCCTATCGCGTTAACCCTGAGAAAAGGCTTTGTCTCCAAAAACAGGTGAACTACATGTTGGAAAACGGCATAGCTGTGCCTAGCATAAGTGCTTGGAGTTCACCCTGTCTTTTGGCTACAAAATCTGACGGCTCAGATCGGTTTTGCACCGATTATCGTAAAGTGAACGGGGTCACAAAACCTGACTGCTATCCTCTGCCTAGAATAGATGATTGTGTTGATAATGTTGGCTGTGCCAAGTATGTCACAAAACTCGACCTATTAAAGGGCTATTGGCAGGTGCCGTTAACGCCTAGGGCTCAAGTCATATCTGCCTTTGTGACCCCTGACGCTTTCCTAGAGTACACCGTAATGCCATTTGGAGTCCGAAACGCTCCAGCAACGTTCCAACGTTTAGTCAACACGGTTCTGTCGGGTTTATCGGGCTGCGAGGCTTATTTTGACGACATTGTTGTTTATTCCAAAACATGGGAGGAACACATTCAACAGCTTCGTGTGGTGTTTGGCAGATTGAGCGAGGCCAATCTCACTCTTAATCTTGCCAACTGTGAGTTCGGGCAGGCTACATTGACATACCTCGGCAAAATTGTGGGTCGGGGTTAAGCCTGTCAATTCTAAAGTAGAAGCAATCCTCTCATTTCCTCCTCCTGTCATTCGCCGTGGCCTCATGCAGTATTTGGGAATGGCAGGATACTATAGAAGTTTCTGTAAGAACTTTTCTGCCGTCGCAGCCCCATTAACCGACCTGATGAGCCCAAAAGTACGGTACAAATGGTCTCCGAGCTGTCAGCATTCTTTTGATGGTATAAAAGCCTTGTTAACTAATGCTCCAGTTCTTGTTGCACCTGTGTTTGAGAGGCCATTCAAACTCGCTGTGGATGCAAGTGATGCGGGGGCAGGTGCGGTCTTACTTCAAGATGGGGATGATGGGATTGAGCATCCCGTCTCGTATTACTCAAAAAAATTCAATAGGCATCAACGTGTGTATTCCACAGTTGAAAAAGAAGCGCTTGCACCTATTTTGGCCCTAAAGCATTTCGAGGTTTATGTAGGCTCTTCTAGTGAACCTACGCTCGTATATACCGATCATAACCCTCTCATTTTTCTGAACCAAATGCGGAACACAAACCGAAGGTTGATGAGATGGTAAATATTCTTGCAGTATTTCAATGTGGAGGTCAGGTATGTCCGTGGCAAGGATAATGTCCTGGCCGACACATTGTCACGCTCTTTTTTTGATGAGTGAATGACCTCACGTTGCACTCCCGGTATTCGCCATCATAGGGTGGGGGTGTTGTGTGTGGCCATGACTCACTCACTCAATTCGATCACTGTGCTGTGCCTAAACCCCATGTCTTTCCTTCCTCATCAGGCTGGCACACTTGCAGCAAATCTGAGATCGCTACCGCCTAATTACCAGCCTGTTGTATAAAGCCAGCAAAGTCAGTTGCTTGTAAACACCAGACCCGGCAACACCTTAGTCCCACAGTATGCTCGGTGAAATACCCTTTCCTTCAGTAATCTTCGATTTAGGCCTGGAGATGGCCGGCAGTCCTACTTTTCGGTTTAGTTCCTAGTTTATAATTTGGTTTTGTCAGGCAGGGAGGGGGGCCAGCTTTGACGTCCCTATAGGGGGTGGCCTGGTTCCTCCTCCATTTTGCTGAGTTTGTCCGGCATCCCCAGGTCCCTTTTGGTTTGCGGACTTCTTTATTTTGGTAAAGTATCTATATTGCATTATCTATATTGCAGTATCTATCTTCATTTAAGGATGTTTATTTCCTGGTGGGAAAACTCGGTTAATAAAACCCGTTAAAACACCCTATTCTCTGGTGTCCTGCTTTTATGTTGCGGTCTCCAATTTGAGCCACTGAGTATTTTATGTAGTAGTTTGGAGGCCGTAACACATGTCCTTCTGGCTGGAATAACGTCCTTCTGGGTATTCCTCAGGGTATTCCTCTGGGTATTCGTCAGTAGGACCGAGGACTGGTTTCTCCACACGTGGATGATGAGAGCCTTGAATGAGTCTTGAAGCAGGCCATTTATTTTCCACCAGGTGCTTCACATTTCGCTGATTGGTGCTGGCACAATGCGCTCACTGGTGCCATCTAGTGGGAAGGGGCAGTAGACCCCGGCTAACGCCTCTCCCCTGGGCTACCAGGGACCTGTGCTGGACGCTGTCATAACCTTGGAGTTCCAAACCACTATTTCTCAATGCCCTTTCACAATAAAGCCCCCGGTGGGTTCAAGCCAATCAAATTAGATTAAATCAGGAGATGACCCCAATTAAACTTCATGGTGTAGACTAGCCTATATAGCTTTTTAGTTGTAGGTAAAGTCTGAGGAGCATTGAAATAAAATGCAAATCATCTTGCAAGAAGATTTTGGGATATGAGAGACAAAGTGAAAAATGAATACCCACATCTTTTAAAGCTAGACAAAAAAGTTAGAACATTTCTGTTTTTATATATGCAATGGAGAACAAAATGGCTAATAAATGAAAAACTGCAAAAGCCATAAAAAATGATTTACAAAGTTTGAGGATTGTGATATATAGCTTCAGAAAATCACGCCTTTTATTGTGCTGCAACAGCTCAGCACTCCCTGCATTGCTCTAGCTATAAATGTCACCTGTAGTATTGATATCCGGACGTTCCAGGTGGGCACTCATGATGGAAAACCTTGTCAAGCACAGGGAAACTCTGCCTATCCAGGCCAGGTACTAATCGTTGGCAAACCAACCGATTTCAACCTCAACAACAATGCAACGAGGAAGACTTCTTTTTTGACTATTTAATCCTGCTTCAAAACTTTGACAAAGTACATATCACATGGTTTAGCTGAGTGTCTTAACTGGAAGCTCTGAAGAGAGGCGTTGGATTGCTTTGGTTGGATACTTTCAAAATCTAGCTTACACTGGAAGGTTTCTCCAAATTGCCTAGCCTACCATTACGTATATTTCTAGTTCAGAGATTGCGAGTGAAACCACTTTGTATGTGGTACAGTCATTCAGTAGGTTTACATGCACAGCTTAAGCCGGTTAAAGCCATTGTTTGACTATGCTCCACAATTGGACTGCAATTGAACTGCAATTGTCTGTTTATACATGGCGGTGAGTAAATCGATTCATTGGCCGAAGCATGTCATGCCCCGGTAAGATAGGTGGCGCTGTACCCATTTCAACTAGTGGTAATAAAGCCACCGGTTGACCTCTTTACGTCACCAGCAACAACAAACTCAGGTGGCAACGGATTTCGAAAAATATGTTTTCAGTAGACAGCTGTCAGTTCACTTCGGGTCCATATCATTTCTCAGACGCTCCATTGTTCTGACCACTCGTATGCGGACTCGTCCGGCTGCTCTGTTGCTGAGGATTCCGCATACGATCAAGAGGTTGGAACAATGGAGCGTTGGAGAAATGATATGGACCCAAAGTGAACTGACAGCTGTCTACTGAAACATCGCTTTCTCCTCCATGTTCATTTCAATCTGGACTTCAGAGAGTCAAAGCCAAAGTTAATTTCCCCCAATTCCTTTTCCCCCAGTGGCGAGATAAACCCTACTACAAGTCTTTACTTGTTGTGGAAGTACCTGAGAGTCTGAGAACCCAACGCAGTCTGTAAGATTGATAATATCAGAGAATATCCCCGTCAGTTCGGCTGCGGCGCAATGAATGAATAAAGATCATAGTTCTATTTCATGTAGGCTACGCCATCTAGGCTTCGCCTTATGGGCTTTTCCCAGAAAATTTCAGCTATGCACCAATCAACGTAGGCACCACCCACATTCCCCACGGCACCGTGTATATAACGTGCCTTTCATCCTGCATTTTCTTTCAGCAATTGCTGAAACCAGTCAACTACTTTGACTATCTACAATGAAGAAATGGAGCGGCGGTGTGACGGAGCCCACAGAGGTACGGCCTCTCTGCTCCTCCTGCCCGGCGGCGTGACGGAGCCCACAGAGGTACGGCCTCTCTGCTCCTCCTGACCGGCGGCGTGACGGAGCCAACAGAGGTAAGGCCTCTCTGCTCCTCCTGCCCCGTGGTTCTTCCAGCAGCACGCTGGTGGCGCCACGCCGTTCGCTTCAATTGTGCCAGTGAAGTCGACATCATAGAAGAAGACTTAACATGGTGGAGGAAAACCCCTAAAAGCGGTCTACTATCCTGAACGTAGAGCCGCTGCCTCCCACCATCCCCAAACAGCTCGCCTCTGTGAGATAGACTTGTGTCTGTGCCTCACTGAGCGCTGCGGATGTTACAAACATAACCTGCTCTCCTCTGCCTGAATTGGCATAAAGCCCCGTTGGTGGGCAATAGATGTTGCTCAAGATGTTGCGTGACAAAATTCACCTGCCATAATCAGCGACAGATTATGATTTGTCGCACAATACTTGGTATACAGTTGTTATTCTTAAAAGTGCCATGACATGCCACCAGGGGTGGTGTGATCAGCTGTTAAAAGCCGTTTTGGAAATCTGCCCCTTATGATATCACAGGTGGGTGTGTCCATCAGCCAACCCAGTGGACTGTAGCAAACGTTGCTCATCTATCTGTCACAAACATACGCCCACCTGTGATGTCATAAGGGGCAGATTTCCAAGACGGCTTGTAACGGCTAATCACACCACACCTGGCGTGTCAGGGGACCTTTATTGTTCTCACTTGAGGCGCTTTCGCACCGGCAGTACTTTTTGTAGTTCCTGGAACTAAACGTTCCTAGTACCTTTTTGTTTGCGTTCGCA
>JAOPJL010000053.1:1533925-1544961 GCA_027123545.1 Trisopterus esmarkii | reverse complement strand
GTGTGTGTGTGTGTGTGTGTGTGTGTGTGTGTGTGTGTGTGTGTGTGTGTGTGTGTGTGTGTGTGCGCGTGTGCATAGCAGACATAATATCACCTATACAGTAATTACCTTTGTACTTTGTACTAATTATTGAGGCCAATATCTTCTAAATCACACTAGAGGGCAGTGGTTGAGTGTTAAATGAGTGTTAAATGTTAAATTAAACACTTAAAATTAAAGTGTTTCATTTAATTCAAGTTGATTGTGGGCACAGGTTGGATGGCCAACTCGATATCATTATATACATGTGTGTCCTAGTGTGCAGTCGTACCTTGCTGTGCCAGTGTTGAACGCAGCATACCACTCTTGGACCAGATCTTTATCTGCCCATCCTCTCCAGCTAGACAAGAAAAGAGACAAGCGTCATATTTATATTATACACGCATTGCAGATTTGGGAGGGTAACGAATGGCCAAATGATGTGCGTCATCGGTGCAAAGGTGATAAGCATCGAGCACAGTTGCATAGACAGAGAGAGGGAGTGTATGGTCCTTACCTGTGATCAGAGCCGTGCCATCGTAGTTCCATCGCCCAGCCAGAACGGCTCCTTTGTGGGCTTCCACACTCTTCTCGATTCGCCCGCTCTTGGAAGCCAAATGGAATTTCCCTGCAGAGCAGCCAGAGGGAGAAGGGCTGTTAGTCTCAGTCACGAGGCTGTCGGAGGTCAGGAGAGGGATGCAGTGATGCAACTCGCACCGCAAAGAGGCGGACGAGTCATTACATTTTTCTAGCAAAATAACACAACTCAAAAGGTTAGAAATGCGCTACCAAGAAACTCTTAAGATAATGCAGTGAAAGACAATTTAAGTCTACTGGACATACCATATACTTGGTGGTAAAGCTTATTAAATAAAGCTACATTTTCTGTGATTTCTGGTTGCCTAAAATCAGCATACTAGTGCTCACTCCAGATTCTAAATTTAAACGCTACAGTGAAAGTGGCTCCTGTTCTGCATGTCACCGATTCAGGACAGAAGTTAGCGTTCATAATGCCCAGCTTTGGCTGAACAATATAAACATGTTAAAAAACAAACCTAAATATATAACCCTAATAAGGATTTCTAGATACAAACGAAGAGCACCTCCCAACATTGAAATCGAAAAGACAGAACAGGTTGTAATGTTTGGCTATATTTCGTGGTGGTTTCGTTGGTAATATATTAAAGTTGCATTTCATCCTTAATAATCATTATGTTGCATATAAATTACAGATGTGTTTGAAATGAGGAATTCATCTGAAAATCTGTGTTGCCTGTTCAATGAGGCCTAATCAGAGATGAGATAGATAGATAGATACTTTTATTGATCCCCAAGGGGAAATTCAAGACTAGCAGCGTTAGTCCTATGATGACCACTCTGTGAAAAGGGTCTCTTGGTCCTACCTCGTGTAGAGAGATGCATCTGTCCAGTTGAACTACAGGTCCTATAAACATTGTTTACATCCCCTTTACATTGGCTCAATATGGTCCTTGTAAGGGGGTGTTAATTCATAAATGTATGACTTAAGTTGTAGTAGAAGTATTGTATAGGTGCAGGCAGCAGTTTCAATGAGACCGGAGTCAAAGTGCATGTAACAAATCGACAGAACCACTTGATTAGTTTATTTTCAGCAGCTTGTTGTGCGAGTTGAAGCCCTTTGTAATTGCATGAATTATGGTGCTCACATCGCTGCTAATTAAGATAGTCCATATGCCAATGTGTCACGGCCCATTCAGCAACCAATTAGACATTAGTTATGGGCCAAGCAAGCGTGACATGGTGACATAGCAGCCTGGAGGTGTAACAGGATATTTACAAATCTTACAAAGACATTGGGAGTTATTGAACTAGAAGACAGGCATCAAAACAAGATCCTCCACCACTGTTGACAAAGTTGGACAAAATAACCAATTGGTATTTAACAATGTTCACTAAATCAGTGAAATGGTTCTTTAACAGGCATGTGTTTTACTGTTAATGCAGTTATCCCGTGCTGTGATCTCCCAGACAGTAATAGCAAATGTATTGAACAAAGTAGCAAATCTTTCATATGTGTGGAATAATATTGTCCCTTAAAAGTGTTTTTCATCTCGGTGGACTATAAAACAGTGGACTGGGTGATATCATTTCCCCTACGATACCACAAGCACATCAAAGCAATCCGGGAACAGTGATCCCAAAGCCATAATATGAATTGTGTTATTCTGAACACGCGTAGCCCAGTCCCAAGTCATATTAAGACAAACCTATTGGGTTTGAGGAACATTAACATAACTTCTAGGCCACTTCTTCCAGCTCTAACTCACTCATTGACGTGCCCAAAAGTTGCTGTGGTCACATGTTGAGAAGGGCAGACTCAGACAGAGGCACAGGGAAAGGGACCGTCTGCTAGTGTTGGCACTATAGTCGTCAGAAATAGGAGTGACATTTGTCTGACGGTGAGAAAGCCTGCGTGGAGAAGTGGATCGTAACAAAAGTAAATAGCAATAAAGTTTTCACTACTCCCAGCTCTGCCAGGGAAAATTGCTGCTTTGCTGTTTGTGGGTGTGTTTGTGAAACTCTACACTGCCATTAGTGCTGGGAGCGCATGCTGTCAGCCGTCCCTGTGTACCCCGGCCTGTAGGTCTACGTCTGAAACACCCAACGATACTCCAGGTTAGACGAGCACTTGCATTGTTTCCTAATGTCTTTATGCCCTCGGACAGCAGTGGGGAAGATAATATGTGATGTGACTTAAAGTTTAGATTGGCAAATCCTTTTACATGTGTAGGTGTGTGCTACCATCATATAATGCAGCTAAGACCAGAAATTATCCAAATGATTCCTGAAATTAGATAGACTTCAGCTTGTTGTTAAATAGGTTCAGCTTGTTAGCAAATTGTTCCAGAAATTATTTAGCAAGTCAAACAAAGTATGCCAACACATTTAAAGTGAATGTTTGAATATAAATGCACTCACTTTTACCCCATTACACAATAGTTCCTGAATTATGTACTTCTACTCTGTTCTTTATCTAGTTGTTTTCTTGGAAGTGTACGCTTAAAGTTCAATATGTTGAGGTTGATCCAATATTATTGAGAGTATGCTCTGAATGCCTCATCTTGAATCTTAAAGGAGTGAATCACATGCTGCCTATGGGTTGATCTATACTATTTGGGCCCCCCTGTTTAACTTAGTAATAAGTCAAATAACAGAATGAAGGGCATTCACTGTCCTTTATTCAAGTCTGAGCAGTTTCACTCATTGTAAATATAAACTGCCTACAACCAAATGTACCAAAACTTCAGTATTAACTCAAATAGGGTTTGATCTTCAGTCCAATAAAAGTGCGGCCCTTACTTAAATACTGTCTGATAACCAACAATATCACATGGTGTCCACTGGATTGACACATGGTGTCCACTGGACTGACAGAGTAAACTTCTACGTAGTATGAAGAAACTAACTGAAGATACTAAAAGGGTTTTAACTTGCCATCGGTGCTGGTGAGGACAAATGTATCCGCCTGCACCAGCTTCTTGCCTCCCACAGTTTTGGGGAACCAGTGCAAATCAATGGGGTAGATGTCCTCTGGCAGTCTGACCACAAGGCTGGTCTCACTGGTCAGCAGGTTCCATCGGAGTATCTGATGGTCCTCACTGCATGAGAACAATTCATCGGCTGTGGTCCATCCCACACAGCTCACAAGTTCCTTATGTGTGTCAGTGTTAAGAAAACGTGGTTATGGATTAACATGTGGGTCTATGAAAGCTTGTGTTTAATATGATTGAGCAAAACGGCAACAAATACATGAGCTCTTGTTGTCTCAGGACACGACATGTTTCTGAAGTATTGTGGTATTAAAAAGGATATGTTTTGGCTCCTTCAGCAGCGATGTTTTCAACCTCATGGTAGCACGCTGTTGCTGTTGGCCATGAATACACGTTACGTACTAGTGAGCAGTAGACCATGAACCCTTGTTAGCTTAGCCACTACAACAGAACTTTGCAGTACATTAGACCAAATGGTAGCGCTAACAAAACAAGCACAAGAGCCGCCAGTGTACAACGGTGTGCAGAAGTCCTTGTTTACGTCGTGACATCGACGTCTGTCGTTGCTACGGAGCCACCGTTGCTATCGTAGCAACAGTCAAACATGAAAGCTCATGTTAACTTACCCTTCTGTATGGGACATTCAATAAAGTGTCCCGGGGCACGTCAACACAACCAGTGTACGCCTACTACTCGTTTAATTCAAGGCTAAGTGTATCAATGAGTGTAACACATGAAGAACGCACACACCTCAAGTATGGATCGCTACCCTTTACAGCTCTAACGTAATCTCCCGCGAGAGCTGGCGGATCCGAGAGGCTTTGGCTCGCAGTTCTCGCGAGAGCTCCAGGTCTCAACTTCCTTGGTAACGGATTTTCTCAAGATTTCAGAGAATAGCAATGGTTGGTTTTAAGATGTATAGTTTACAACAATGCAGTACGATTAAAATAAAACTCATTATTAACTAGCTCATTAATATTTCGCCCGAGACCATGGTAAACTACTCACCTGGGCGGGGCTTAACTCTACGTAACTAAGCAACCGTTTGAACATGTAGGCTATAACCACAACAGTATTTCATTCCAACGGTTGAATTATCTAAGTGCTTAGAAGTGGTAACACAACTGTCAATATTGATGTTAATATTTATATTAAAGCTTATCTATATTTAAAAATATATATATATATATTTATTTAATATCTGTGTCGTATGAGGCCGCGTCCCGGGTAGCACGTGAGCGCTGGCGCCTCGCCCCCTTTTTGAATTTTGTGTTTTGTTTTTTTCCCTGCCGCCTGCCACCCTAACGTCCCATGGTGCATTGCGTCAGTTTATAACGAATTCGGTTCGTCGGCGGAGTTTAGGCGCCATTTACAAGCGAGGGTTTCGGGTCGGGAAAGCGTTTCAAAATGACACGGGATTAATACTTTTGTGGACGCTATTTCCTCGGATATCAAAGTCTTTTTTTTCCCCCCCAGTCCTTGTTTTTAGGACAGAACGTATTCGGACTCGGCCCCTGACGAGTGACTCACAGGTAAACCGGAGGAGGCTTTAGAAGGGGAAACTAGTCGACTGGGCAAGTCGGGTTCGCAGAAGGCGGATAAAGTTAACGTACGCCCGCTCCGGAGTACGCGTTAAGCGGGACCGTTCTTAACCGACCTCTTGGAAATACATTTTAAACAAACTAACTAGAGTAGGAGAGATCGGGCGTATGGTTAACTTTTTTAAAAAGCGTATAGGTAGATGTTGCTGGTCCCAACGTTGATGTGTTAAGAGTGGCGCAGCACGTACACGCGTTTTTGTTTTCCCACGTAAAGTTCGCCGAAAACCCTGTCGCGTAGAATAACATCGTTACATGTGAAAGATATCGCTGAGTGTCGTTTTTGGTCCAGATCCAAACAGACGAAGCTGGTTAGACAACGACTAGCTGGGCCGACCTGCCCACCACTGCTAGTTAGTGTAACCACAGCTAACGCTAGCTACGTGCAGATGGTTCCCTGTTGGGACCTGGTTCTGGGGATCGGGGGGGGGGGGTCCAGCTCGTCAACCCCCCCCCCTACGTACTGGACCTCCCCGGGTCCAGAGAGGTCCTCTGACCCGTGTGTAACGCTGCGTTGGCCGCCTCCAGGGCCGTGCAGGTCTCGGTGGGACTCAGTGAACGGCGGTCCTTTAGTCCACTCCCCACGCACCGTCGCTGGGGTTGGAGCAGCCGTGCGTTTTTCATTATCTGTCACATTAGGACTTGGTTCTGCACTTTTTCCGCGGCCTTGCAGCCCGGGGTGACTGTTATAGGGAACTCTGATCGCGAACGCATACACAGGAGGAGTCGTGTTTTTTTTTGTTTTTTTTTCACACTGGATCGCTCTCACTACATATCCTGGGGTTTTGGTGGGTTTTTGTGCAGACTTTGCCGAGTGCAGAGTGTTTGGAGCGCTACAGTGAAACAGACGGACATTTGAGCGCTGCTAAAGAAGAATACTGTGCAAGATGCTGCGAGCATTCACTGCATCGTATAACTGATCGTTTGCGTTATTATCTGAGGAACACGCCAACATAAGTCATAATAAGCCAACTAGCGTTAAAGTGACAATTTGAAAAATATTCCCACTCAAAACGAATCATTTTGATTTTGCATTTAGTCATTTCGTAATTTCCTGACCATCGAAGCCACATAGTTAACGTGGATGTACAATCGATTGACCAGAGTGACAGGCACAAAAACAGACATGGGAATATTTTTTTTATTTTTTTGAAACCTATGATCCCTTTTAGATTGCGAATCATGCCGTCCAAAACGGCCAAGAGCTCGACTGCGGCCGCCAAGTCGAGAGGGAAAGGGTCGCAGCCCCGCAGTGACTCCGAGGACGAGCTGGGTGGACCCCCTAAAGAAACCAGGTCCAAAGAAACCAGTCCCAATGGCCAAGAGGAGGCACCTCCGACCACTGGCAAGTAACAAAGGCTGTTTTGGTGTCTCTGCATCCAAATAAGTTGTGTTCACTCAATGGCGATGGGTGTCGTTGATGCAAGGCTGTGAGTGCCAGTTGGCAGGGTTTGTGTAGTTGTCTTTTTTTTTTCCATTAATTAACAAAGCCATAGTCAGATAGGTTGATGTTTTTTAAGAAGCGGTTATCAATAAATCTAAATAATATTTTTGGGGTTACAACTATAATGGCGTCGAATGTTGTTTTTCAAATCTTCTCAACGAGCAAGGTAATATATTTAACAATGATGTGTTTTCCTATTCTTGACAATGGCTATTCAACATATTTTTTAAGACGAAGAAGGAGCATTTAGTGCAGGGTTCAGTGCGTGTATAGTGTTTTGTTTGGTGCTGTTGTGGAGGAACTTTTTAATGTGTATCCATCGTTTGGTTCTGTATATTAACAAGGAGATTATTAACAAACATCGACTATGTGGCTTGTTGATACTTCTCTGAACACAATACTGTTAACAGTAGTCGCATTCGTGTGGCTATATGGAAACGTTATGCCGAAGGGTAAAAATCGTACAATCTGACTGACTGCATTGTGTTAATGATAATGTGTTGTGTAGTTATTTATACTCGACGGGGACACTACAGCGAACTGTATACAGGGACCTTCATTGTGTGTGGCTTTTGTGAAATGAATTGGATGCATGCGGTGAAGATACTTGTTCATGTTGCCCCTAGTTTTAAGAACAAAGAAATAAGACAGTGAACTTTTCTCGGTGTCCTTGTCGGTCTGCTGTGTCCAACTCCCTGCCCGTTTTGTTTGTTTGTTTTTGCCCTGCCACCCATCCCCCACATAAGAACGTCCCCACCTGAAATAAATCGCAATGAGGGGTTTTAAAGTAATGCTTTTGCCACAGATCCGTCTCAGGGGCAGGGCGCCGAGGTGGTTGATGACCGAAGTTTGGAGGAGATTCTCGGTAGCATCCCTCCACCCCCGCCCCCCGCAATGACCAATGAACCGGGCGCTCCACGCTTGATGATAACTCATTTAGTTAATAGGAATTTTAAATCGTATGCTGGTGAGCAGATTCTGGGACCTTTCCACAAGGTACGAAAAAAATATGATTGGGTTGATTTTTATTATTTGAAAAATATGATTGGGATATGGATTTTTTCCCCCTGTATTTTAAGTCAATACCTTTGTTTTGCTTAAATATCCTAGTGAGTACCAATTTTGCCTTCTGGTGTGGAACCTACACTTGTTGTAATTACAATCATTGTAATTTTGTCCATTTTTATAAAAAACGAAATCCCTGTAGAGTTATAGATGTAGAAGTGCAAATTACAAAACACACCATTTTGATTTAGACAGCATCTTCCCCTTGCTGGTGTGATAATGTTTTGACATTCTTCAAATCCACCCTCCTGTTAATTGTTCACTGTCTTGAGCTCTGCTATTATTGTGCATGAAGAAAATTATATATTTTTTATTGATGATTATTTTATTCTACTGATATATTTATTTTCCTTTCCAGCGCTTTTCCTGCATTATCGGGCCGAATGGCAGTGGAAAGTCCAACGTCATAGACTCCATGCTCTTTGTGTTCGGCTACAGAGCTCAAAAGATCAGGTCAAAAAAGCTCTCTGTGCTGATTCACAGCTCCGAAGAGCACAGGGATGTGCAAAGCTGCACAGTGGAGGTGCACTTTCACAAGATTATTGACAAGGTATCTTAAGCACACAGTCTTTTAATTTCTGTCCTATCTCACTTTTCACCATGCAGGCTAATTTCAGGTAATTTTAGATATTTTTTCCTATTTACTCACTCGTAGTGTGACAGTTTCACAAGTCGATATTGTTGCAGTAATGATTCAGACAAAGAATCATAAGTCGAAATTTGGAAGACGACACCCACACAAGCCATACTGTATTCATGTTTTATTATAAGGAATCACCCCTAATGTTAAAGTTCATTATTATTTTATTTTGTTTTATGCTGCTATTAAATTTGGTTGGCAATGGCCCAACATGACATAAACATTACTTTATGCCATTGTGAAAAAAATTATAATTTATTTTAATAAAATCAGCTGGAGGAATATAACCTAAGCATTCTATTTGTACACTCGCAGACTACACAATCAAAGGGTGAAATAGGCAGAAAATAATAAAATAAATATAACTTTTGTGATTTGTTTACCATTAATCATTTAAATAATGGATAAATATTCTTGATTGCAGTCTCTCTCCCGTTGTTTATCATTAAACGTTAAATGTAGTTAGGCTGATCCTAGAAGACACTAGTACACACAGTGGTAGGGCATAGCAGCCTCATAGGGGGGCCTCATGTTGCCATGGTTTGGTTGCATGGTTTTGCTTGTGATCTTTTTACCAGAGTTGTCAATATTCCCGGTGACGTTATTTGATGTGTGTTTGTGTGTGTGTGTGTGTGCGTGTGTGTGGCTTCTTCAGTACTTTACTGCATTGCTGTGACCTCAGTAGCCTTATTCAGTGTCTTGTGCCCCTCCCCCGTGTGAGCCAGGAAGGAGAGGACTACGAAGTCATCCCCAACAGCAAGTTCTTCGTTTCAAGGACTGCCAACAAAGACAACTCCTCAGCATATTATATCGACGGCAAGAAAGCCACATTCAAAGATGTGGGGACTTTGCTACGAAGCCATGGTATTGACCTAGACCACAACAGATTCCTAATTTTACAGGTAATTAATTATATTCTCGTTCACACTCTCCCCATTTGTTTTACTTTCAAACCTGCTGTCTTCCCCCCTCCCGTTCTGTCAAACTTGTGTGCTCGGGTTTCGCTGCCCCTCTGGAAACCCCTTTTCACCTAATAAAAGTGTAGAGTGGCTAACTCTCAGCCATGGTGTTCTGTGGCACTAGAGAGCAGGGTGCAGACTCCTCTTCCCTTGGACTGCTATAGCAGCGCATCATGGTTTGAAACAATGTAAAAAGGGTCCAAACCATTATTTGCTGCTGTAGAATTTTAAGGAAATTATTGCAATTTTTTTCACTGAGATGTCGCCGACGCCTTGTGGCCGTGGGCGGCGTACCTGCCCGGGGAGTGGTTGGAAATGGGCCCTGCTCATGTACCTGCCCCGCTTTAGCAGCACGTAAATATTGGTGTGTGAGACTAGACCCCAACCCCAATATTGGCAGTGCTGCTTCAGTGTGGCAGGGTCACACACACTCCATATCACGTCCTCCATGCTCACCCTTCGGTTCTCTCATTGAGCTTCTTTCTTAGTGATACAGATGTGCATGTTTTTGTTTTGTGTGTGTGAAATCAAAAATTGGTTTAAATACAATTTTACAATTTTATTTCTGAATTTTAGCCAATTAATATTACTAAATTATTAATGGTGAAATGGTTGTATGGCACAATGGTTTATTTGCACAAAAAAAATGTAAGTTGAAAACAAACATTGTCTTTGCACTTGGGGATTTTGTTTAGAGATTGGGACATGTGACTAGGGTATGATTTTGAGAAGAGGCTTGAGCCTGCTCCGAGTTCACTTTCCTATCTCTGGGTAGGGGAAGAGGTCCATTTTGTGCTCTGGTCAGAGCAGAGGATGATGGACCCCCACCCTCATGCATTAGCTGCTTCCTGGTTGGATATAAAAAAAAAGAGAAGTTAAATGTAGGCTATGCTGCTTTGTAGCTGGAAATGGTGAATATTTAACTTGACATTGGCCTTTCATCTGTGTTGGAATTCAATCGAGTTTGAATCTGCAACATGTTGGATATTGTTATATTCTAGCTATTTTTTCCATTCATGACTACCAATGTCATAAAAAGTTAACTGGAATAGAATATTTAAACAGATGTTAAAAACCCAGAGCTTTCTTGTATTTTCTTAATTTTACTTGTACCTTTGCTACCGCTACCTAACAGGAAGGTATAGACTAATGTACATTCTACGTTTATTATTTAGATTTTTTTAATTTAAATTAAGGGAAATAAAGTGATATAAACTAGCCAGATTAATGTGTGTTAAAGAGTAGTGAATTCTCCTATAATTTATAAATATTTTTTATAGTCCTTGCTGTTGTTAGTTAATAAAGGGATAGTGCAGCACTAATCAGTGATCAGTGTCGTTTGTGGTGTGGTATAGTTAGTTTGTATTTTCCGATATACAGAAAAAAGACGAAGCAAATGAGCTTAATTGATGGGTTACTAAAAACGATTTACACTCTTTGCTTTTTTTTTGGTTTATCATTGGTTGCAAGGCAAGCCACAATTTCGTAATGAAACCCCACATGTAGTAATTCTTAATTACCTTTCCTAAATAATTTTGTGTTGTATTGGGGGGGGTGGATCTACTTTGTAACGAGATCTGTGAAACTCTTCCAAGGTGGAGCCTGGACTGACTACATGTTATTTCAATGTCTATGGAGGCTTTTATAAACATTTACATTTTTAATAATATTACAATATTTTTATGGGCAATTTTCTTCCTCCTTCTCCGTGTGTGTGTGTGTGTGTGTGTGTGTGTGTGTGTGTGTGTGTGTGTGTGTGTGTGTGTGTGTGTGTGTGTGTGT
>JAOPJL010000053.1:1426748-1442143 GCA_027123545.1 Trisopterus esmarkii | reverse complement strand
CGTGTCTAAAACAAGTCCCTTGTGTAAATTACGTGCTTACGTCTCTGCGTCTAAAACGACCCTAAATAGGCCTTTAGTTCACTGCAGTCTGCTGAAATGTAAGTGTTATAAGCCAATGTGTATGAATCAGATGTTATTTTATATTTCCTATTTACAGTCATGCTACTACCGTATTTTCTAATGTAGTGTTTTTGTGTATTTTTCTATATTTACTTTATTAATTTCTTGCATAATTTGAACTGACTCATATTGAAGTGCAACGTGAGCCAGCTTTGAAAACCTTGCAAATAAAAGCTTCCACATCAGCACAGGTGGTACTGCTCTTTCAAGTAATTTCAGAGGACTATGGTGCTCCATGAAAAAACTTTGAACATGGAAAGAAGACCGTCCCAGTTAGGCAGGATATCAAAGACAGGGATGTACCGTTGCCACTGAAGTGGGAGAACTTTATGGCTAGTAGGAAAACAAGGCAGACCTTGCTAGATTTCTCTCTCACCAGTTGTTGCATCAGGCTCCACAAAACAAAACTGTTGTTGTTGCTGTTGGATTCACTTATGGTGAGCAGGTGGAGACTTCAACATCTGATGTTAATATAGAAGAGCTTGAGGCTAGACATGAAGAGGCAAATACCAGGATGGTGCTCCATTGCACCAAGAGCCAGGCCTCTGCCATTGTTGTTGCTTCAAGAGACACAGATGTCTTGGTTCTTCTTTTGGTCCATTTTGCCATCATCAACTGTGATAAAGTATGGATGATGGCAGGCACCTCGAAGAAGCAGTATTTCATCCCAATGCACGCAGTTGCCGTGAGCTTGGAGATGCTCTGCTCGGCACCCTGCTGCCATGTTTGGCGGTTTGGGACGGTATTCACCTTGGTGGGTCACATGGAACACACAGTGGGCTACAATGCCTCACTCAGGTATAAAGCAGTAGACATACAATAACCATATCATACAATCATCAATCAATTGGTAGTCATAAAACAATTATGTCATTCTACTACCAATTATAAATTCAAAATGCCACACATATAGGTTCAAACATAGAAAACACAACCAATACTTCTCGGTATGAGTAACATAAGAACACACTTTCAGCCTGCATTGAAAGTTAAGATTACAAAAAATGATCAACACAAAAATACAATTCAAAATGCAAAATCCCTTCAGTCATGCATGGATTCGAATGGCACAGGTGATCTTCATGTATTGGTGCGCCGTGCGAATGGGGTTGTGGACATTGCTATACTCGTCGCTCCTGCTCCCATTGTTGTCATCAGTCCATCAGTCCCATTATCAGTGCAGTGGTACAAAACAGCATTCTACACCAACACCAACCAACCAATTCTATGCAATGACAAACTTGACCTACATTGATTATATAATGATTTGTTATGCAATTAGACCAGGTATATTGATTAATGTAGCTACAGGTGTGATACATCTACTATATTACGACTATTCTATGTTCTCCATCCAGATCAGGTCGGGCCCCCCTGGTGAACCCTCGTCCAAGCCGCCCGGGTCATACTCAGCCCCCATGTAAGCCTGGATGGCACCTGGAGGTCCCGGGGCAACCACTGCCGTGTTTATCAGCCGATTCAGCCCCCATATGCAGGGAATACAACAGCAACTGATCACCACTTGCACGGTTATTGACCCTATTCCCCTGATGAGTACAGACTGGATCAGATCCTGAGGGAAATTCCTGAATTTCCCTCGGGATAAATAATGTATCTATCTATCTATCTATCTATCTATCTATCTATCTATCTATCCTTCCACATTCCAAACATGTTCTCCATCCGTCCAGAGAAAGGGTCATTAATGCCAGAGTTCTCTGCCAATTCTAATCTGCGGGCCTGTAACCCTGCCAGTGCTCTGGCCACCGACCCCTCTGGAGCTGTGTTGTTGGGGATAAAAGTACAACATGTCGTCCCTATCATCTCACACACCCCTCTTTGCTCTGCCAATAACATGTCCAAGGCTAGCCTATAACCCTGATAGGTACCGGTAATTCGGGAAGTGGCATCTAATTGTCGTACATTTTATCCAGTCCAAATTGCTGGCCTGTCCTATAACTCTTTCACGCTTTCTTTAGTAGGCTACCACCACCTGATTCCTGGCTGTTCCAGGTCTGTCCTGTCACTTTGGTTTCATCCTTCCTCTGGATCCGTCCTTGGGCCAGTGGGATCTGTCAAAAGGATCAGGAGTAGGCTTGCCAGCTTCAGCATCATCATGTGGCTGTTGCTCCTGTTGGGGACGGCAATGGAGTTTTGAGTTTCAATCCTCAATTGTATTCTGATATCTTTTCATGTGTGTGTAAGTGTGTGTCAATAAAACAAATCAAATCAAAATCAAATCCTGGCTCGGCTGGTCGGCTCCGGGCGTCTCTGCATCTGGCTCCTCCTCACACACTGGAACTCGTGTTTCTATTGTTGGAATATAAACTCATGTACAGCAGTTAGTGATCAAACATATTATCTTAATTCTATTTCTTATTGCTCTAATGGAGGTCACTTGTGTGGCCTCGAATAATAGGTGAAGGCATGGGTCGACCCGTAAGCATTTCATGCGGGGTTAGATGCCTCAATCCATTAGCATGTATGTGATAACTCATTAATGCTAGTGGTAGTGCATCTACACAATTTAATTGAGTCAAAAGTTTGATTACAGTATCCACACTTTGACTTAATTTCTCACTACTTCCCTCCTTGCTTATCATTAAATGATAAGCAAACCTCAAAACGCCATTGGTGCAACCAACTTCCCTTACTTAAAGTCCCTATCCTGAACTATCTTTTAATAAAACCAGTCTAGTGGGACGGGAAATCTAAGCCAGTATATCCAAAACCAATGGTCGATATTGGTGGGTTTACCATCAGCTGCCTTGAAACCACACTGTTCCCAAAATTAACAAAGTTATGCACTAAACCGAAAATGTAACTTGAGTTAGTATATACCGTGAAAGTTATATAAACGAAAACGCGACATGTCTCGTTCTAAGTCCACCACTTCCGTGGCCTGAGCCGATATATCTGACTCCTGTTCCTCCTCCACCTTTCACCCAGCTCTTACCATGATGGTTGCAGCTCGTCACTTCACGATCAAGTGAGTCAGTGCTCACAGTGACTCTGCCAAGTAATTGTGACTGTGCTTGCCTTAGGTTGTCCCGGGTTTCAAGGTGGGATCTTACCCGTTGTTGCCTAACCAGCCTTCCATACTGGCTTATTGTAGGATGCCGTGCCTGGGATACAATCAATTTCAACCCACAAGGTGGAATATATTGCAAAGTGGAGGGATGGAGACAGAGTCTTCTTCATCAGTTACTCATGCTGCAGCCAAGTGTTTGCGCAATGGAGGCACATCAGGGCTGTTACCCTACGTATGTAAGGGGGCGGATGATGGGGCCAATCAGAAAGTAACTTTCTGTTGGAGTGAGAAGGGAAATATTATCAAATGTTAGACTTTTTTATCAAAGTGTTACAGCAGTAGCAGTGGAATTTGAAAGGTTAACCCACTATTCCTGATTGTAAATTGAGAACCTAGCTTGTACATTATATCCCTTCCCAGATGTAGCGCTACTTGTACAGTGTAGTCCTACTTGTACAGTTTATTAACATTACCTTTTCTTTTATGCATTTTTTATTTATTCTTATTGTTATAACCATATTTATTCAATTATCCTTTCCAGTGTGGAAATAATAACTTAAGTCTCCTTAAAGTTGCATGACATCCGTATTCTTTTAGGTTTAATCACTTGGTTAATAACACTTTAATTTCAATTAATATTATATTATCATATATACAGAATTTATATAGGACCATGTGTAATACAGACACAAATGTAATTGTAATTAATTATAGTAAAGACCATTTCTTTATTAACTATTGTTTCATCGGAAATATGCTTTCAGAACCACCTTGTGTGTTCCAACACTGCGCAGGGGAGTGACCTCCCTTATCTCAGTGATCCTGATGAGGCCTACTACCCGGTCTTGTTCGCTATCTCTGTGTTCCACCTCTCTCTGTCTAGCTCTGGGGTGGGCCTCTCGGCTCCCCTGGGGTTCTTCTTCCATATCACGGTACTTCCCTTTGTACCGGTATTTTTCATTTATTCCCCTGGGTGGGCCTCCATTGGTCGTCTTATGTCAATTAGACTTCCGCTTCCTGGTCTTAGTGTACGTTGGCGGTTTCAGACAACATTTAGTATTAATGAATAATATATAAATATATTTCACTAATATAGAACTAAGTGGTGTGAGCTATGGCCCCAACGACAAGACATGTTCTGGAAAACAGTCTGGAGGATCTGGACGAGAAACAAATGAAGAAGTTTTACGCCAGACTAGTGGACCCTGAGCAGGAAGAGCCTCGGGTCAAGCGCAGCGCAGTGGAGGACCCGACGGACCGAGTCGGTGTCGTTAATGCTCTCGTTGGAACCTACACTGAAGCTGGAGCTGGAAGGAAAGCGGTGGAAATACTGCGGGAAATCAACTGTAACGACATCGCCAAGAGCCTTGAGAAGAAACTGGAGAGTAAGTTGACACATGGAGATAATAGTTAAGTTCACAGTGGACAGTTCGATTTGGGTAATAATTAATCACGAATCGTCATGGAAAGTGAATTCTCAGACATATCGAATTACTTCCAATGGAAATACTTTCACTTTCGCTAGGGTCATCCCACCATTTTTTACATCAGACTCCTGAGCTGCCCTATGACAGTATAATGTTCAGAATGTGAAGACACGATCGCATTTATATCGGCTTCTTCCTAGTTGTGATCTAGATATTTGTCATTTAGCCTATTTATTTTTTCCACTGGTGCAGAATTGAAGCGGACGGCGAGTCGACCTAGTGCCAACAGTAGGCCTACGTCCCCACTATCCACAGGTTATAGTCTCTCTAACCTCTCTCTCTTTTGGGCTTTTCAGTAGCCTATAGCCTCCACTGCCGCCATAGAGTTGGACATTGACACACCCACCAAACCTCGCAAACCAAGCAAATTCGTGCTGCGTGTAGATAATATGATATACATGTCCTATTAATCTTCAACAAAAGACAGATTTCAGGGCATAAAGTGAACTATCCAAAACATTTTATATATACCCAAGTAGGCCTACATCTTCTTTAAACAACAATATTAATAAGACAGAATAAGACAAACACAACAGGCACGGGCACGGTGTCTGTTCGACATGGTGATGCCGAAAGGGGAAAGAGCAAGTTGGATAATGATCGATAGCATGAAAAAGAGGGACAAGCACTTATGCATTAGGGTTTGATCTCTTCTGGTCGTGTGGGTGAGTTGTAACTAGGAATGGGCTTTCTCAATAAGCCCTGCCCACTTTATGCATATGCTCCAAGTGCTTTAGCTAGTGATGGTCAAATACTCCGAGTGATGCTAGTGATGGTTAAATGCTCCTAGTGGTGTTGCTAGTGATGGTCAAATGTAGAGATCTCGTTTCATTGTGTAGTACTTGTACATGTGCAATGACAAATAAAGATTCTTCTTTTTATCCTGTCACATTCATTACAGAGAATGAGAGCCATATGCACACTGTGTCCTCCAGTGAAACCAACACCTCTGAGTCTGCTCCACAACTTCATCAAGCAACAGAGGATGGTGGAGAGGTTCAGTACTTCTAATGGTTACACAACATTACAGTCCGATTTTGACCTCTGGTGTTATATGGAGCCTCATCTCATGCAGCTTGGTGTTTCTAGGATACGCAATATCACATGAAGGCTCAACAGAGAGGCTTCTGCTTGATCGTCAACAACTTTGACTTCAGTCTTTCCCCTCGAAACCAAAGTAATCGGATGGGGACACACATTGATGAAGGTAGGCCCATGCTATATATATACAGTATATATGCTGTATGCTATATATATATATATATATATATACATATTTAAAGATTATTCAGTATTATTACACAGCTCTTCTCAATGCTGTGGAATGCTCCGTTCACTTGCATGGTCCTTCCCGACTTCCGGCGGTCAATTATTTTGCTAAGCATATAATGACCGCTGTCAAGGAAAGTGGATTTGCCTCTGATTCACGTCTTTCATATCACTCTGCAAGTAGTCCGGTAACTTATCAACCCCACCGTACAGTTGCTAAGCGACGCCTATGGCGGACTATTTCTCAGCTGATCAACACTACAAATGCTGGTAACAAATAAATTGTGAAAAGTCATACCGTGTGAAGTTATTTTTTTGTTTTGTCAAGTAGCTGTGTAATAAGCGGGACTACCGGTCATTATCGGGAAAATAAGAAAATAATCCCCTTCAGGGCAAAGCAAGACACCTCCGCTACGCGATCGGTGTCCAGTTCGCCCTGTCTGGGCTTATTTTCTCAATAATGGCCGACGTTCTATACATTATCCCTTACTTATACACTCATCATGTTTCACTATTTTTTACTATCATGTAATATTTACATCTATGTCTCTTGTTATCTATTGGCTAAGATTCATCCCTGGAACATATTTGTGTGTGTGTGCATGCACATGTCCTCTGAAAATATTTGCATGTGCGTGTTCCTCGGGTCCTGCAGAGAGCCTGAGGCGTGTGTTCACCTGGCTGGGCTTCCAGGTGGTAGTGCTGCGGGACGCCACCAGAGTCCAGATGCTCGACTCCATACGGGAGCTGACCAGCAGGGACCACAGTGGGATGGACTGTGTGGCTTGCGTGGTCCTGAGCCACGGCCTGGAGGGCGGCGTGTACGGGGTGGACGGGGAGGGGGTCTGGCTGGAGGAGCTCACCGACCTTCTGAATGTGCACTGTGAGTCCCTGAGAGGGAAGCCCACGCTGTTCTTCATGCAGGCCAGCAAGGACAATCAGAAGGAGCAGGCGGGCGAATCCAGCAGCAGCAGCTCTTGGGAACTCTGTGGCTACACCGCGGCGGTGAGCACGGAATATTACCTGACCACCATGGCTACCACTCCCCCCGAGCAAAGCTCCTGGTTCATCCAGTCCTTGTGCCAGAACCTCCTGCAGATGGTTCCGTGGTAAGTGAAACGTACCTGTTTAGACGTTTTCTGACATTGAATTTTGCTTTGAAATCCAAATAAACTTTTAAGCAAAAAAATGAATGAATTAATAAATGTATTTTACCATGATCGCTGCACGCTTCCACTTCTAATGTTAGATTTTTTATTTGCATGTATTTATTTTCTTTATGCCATCATTTGATATTCATATAGTTGTTTTTTACATTTTATATTAATATCCTAATGCTAATCCTAATGCAGAAAAAATTATCTGTGATTGTAAATTAAGCTCTTTCTGAGCGTGAAAGGGCGACATCATATTGATTAACTGTTCACTGATAACTGACTGGGACTTGTGTGTTCTATGCTTACTAGTGGTGAAGACTTAGACAGTATCGTGAAGAGGGTGAGCAAGGACTTGAGCCAGAAGTTCATCCTCCTCAACAAAGGACCAAACACTTTCCAACACTCCTCCTATCTAGTGAAGCCCCTGGTCTTCCCGCTCCCTGAAGGCCGTCCTCCCAGCCTGCCAGCCGGTCTGTATTCACTAAGGCTCTGTTCCAATTGGTCGACTTGTGCCCTTTAAGGTGCAATACTTACTTACGACGTACACTAGATTCATACACGCATTCACACACCGACGGTGGAGTCAACCGGTCAACATGCCGTTAGCGTTAGGTGTCTTGCTCATGGCATCTACTGTTAAACATCTACGGTGGCATCTACTGTGTGTGTGTGTGCATGAGTGCATGAGTGTGTGTGTGTGTGTGTGTTCATTTCTGTGATTGTGTGTGCGTCAGTAGAGAGAACCCCTGGGACCCTTTTGGCCTTCCATTTTACTCCCCTGGTTTGACTCCCCAGCACACGTTCATTCTCACATGGGAAGCCCAGCGGCAATGACACAGCCCACCACCACGAAAGAATCAGGAACGCACAGCAGCGGCTAAATAAAGAAAATACAAAATATATATATATATTTGGCTTGCCGCATATAGTGCATACCCACTTTTTTGCGCCACTGCATATAGGCAACGACTTCCAACCGGTTGGCCATTTCCCCTCAAAAGAGAAACAGCAGCAATGTACACCCAACACACTAAGTTGGCAGATCCGATTCATTTGTGTAAAAAATAAATAAATCTGGTTTTATATCAATCACTCCAGCTTCCTCCAGTGCAGCACAGCCTGCAGGACAAGCAACATCCAGCACTCCACATAGCTCCAGGGCAACACAGCCTGCAGGACAAGCAACATCCAGCCCTCCAGCTCCCTCCAGTGAAACACAGCCTGCAGCAGGTGAGTTGTGTTAATTGTATGTTACAGCCCTTACAGGCAGAGCCTATTGGTGGCAGGTTTTAAACTTTTTCTGCTCAAAAACGTGATTCACATGTTCCAGATTTAATTCGAGTTTTGCATCATTTTCAAATAAACACCCCTCCAAAATGCACAGAAATGTTCTTGTCACTTTTTCACAAATATAAAATTAGAATGATAATCATATGTAGAAATCCCTAATCGAAATGATAAACCTGAAGCTAAATTGTGCATATAAATTGAATTCTTTATATCGATTTGTTGTAATGGATTTAGATATAAAATTTCAACATAAAATATAGATTTATATTTAGGATTTAGATTGAGTTAGGTTTAGCCTTTAGGGTTAATATTTATATATAAAGATTAAGATATAAAATGCAGTTTTAGATTAGGATGTAGATTTAGAATAAACCTATAATTCAAATTTTATATATGTGAAAAAGTGACATGGAAAGTGCATTTTGGAGGGGTGTTTATTTGCTTAATCTGGGAAAAATTTAACAAAAAACTTTTTTCAGTAGCAAAAGTTAACAATGGCACCCCATAAGAGCTGGCCCTGATCATTCTGCATTGATTTCATGAGGTTAATTAAAATTGCCTGTTCGGAAACAAACACACTATACATCTAGAGGAAAAGATGTGTTAAAAAAGACATCGAAATGTTTTTCATTGTGGAGTTTGGAAAAAAGGAAGTGAACAACAGCGTTTTTAACTCCTCAAATGTAATAAAGGAAGTAATAAAATACAATGGCATTAAATGTGGCGTTATGAAATCTAAAACTCTGAATTCTACGTCTATTTAAGTCAATACTTGTCCACAATGAGGTATAGATGGGACCCCTTTGGCCTTCCATTTGACTCCCCAGCACGCGCTCATTCTCACATGGGAAGCCGAGCGGCAATGACACAGCACACCACCACATAGGCAATGACTTCCAACCTGTTGGCCATTTCCCCACAAAAGAGAAACAGCAGCAATCGTACACCCAACACACCAAGCTTGCAGATCCGACGGGCACCCAGGTCAAAATATGTGTGATAATTTGTGATAAACAGAGGAAATGCTTTCATTTGCGTAAAAAAAAAAATCTGGTTTTATATCAAACACTCCAGCGTCCTCCAGTGCAGCACAGCCTGCAGGACAAGCAACATCCAGCACTCCAGCTCCCTCCAGTGAAACACAGCCTGCAGCAGGTGAGTTGTGTTAATTGTATGTTACAGCCCTTACAGACAGAGCCTATTGGTGGCAGGTTTTAAACTTTTTCTGCCCAAAAACGTGATTCACATGTTCCAGATTTAATTCGAGTTTTGCATCATTTTCCCCCGGATTTAGCAAATAAACACCCCTCCAAAATGCACAGAAATGTTTTTGTCACTTTTTCACAAATATAAAATTAGAATGAAAATCATATGTAGAAATCCTCAATCGAAATGCTAAATCTGAAGCTAAATTGTACATATATATCAGATTCTTTATATCGATCTGTTGCATGGATTTAGATATAAGATTTCAACATAAAATATAGGAAAAGATGTGTTAAAAAAGACGTCGAAATGTTTGTTATTGTGGAGTTTGGAAAAAAGGAACGACAGCGTTTTTAACCACTCAAATGTAATAAAGAAAGTAATAAAATACAATGGCATTAAATGTGGCGTTATGAAATCTAAAACTCTGAATTCTACGTTTATTTAAGTCAATACTTGTCCACAATGAGGTGTAGTTGGGACCCCTTTTGCCTTCCATTTGACTCCCCAGCACGCGCTCATTCTCACATGGGAAGCCGAGCGGCAATTCAAAGCGGCACTTCCAACCTGTTGGCCATTTCCCCACAAAAGAGAAACAGCAGCAATCGTACACCCGACACACCAAGCTGGCAGATCCTGACATGGGATCCTGACCTGGGTGCAGACGTGCACCCAGGTCAAACATACCTCCGGGCTTCTCTCTACTTCCTTCTTGCTCTCTCTTCTGCTTTGTCTTTTTGCCAGATGCTGAGATTGATGAAGATGGAAGCTGGAAAGCAGCTCACCAGGTGAATTTCAACAAAATAAATTCCTTTACATTGACTGACCTTTACACTGAAATGACTAAGGTAAGACAATAAGAAGTATTGCTCTTTATTGTTGTTTGCCTCTGGTTTTTTAGAGTCCTGAGTATACGAAGGTTACCCCAACGAAGATTTCTGAGTGGAGCTTCCAGTGAGTGACATTCGGTCCTGACATCAGCCCCATGGGGTTATCAGAATAATACGGTCCCAACCACAACATTAAACAGATAATGTTGTAAAATGTGTGTGTGTGTGTGTGTGTGTGTTAGGGTACAGCTGAAAGGCAAGGGGACCTATGAGTGTTCGGCTACAGGTCTGGTGTTTGAAGTGTCGAAGCAGGCTCTGGTCCGCTACTCGGTTCTGTCCTGGTCCAAATTCTCTGGTCCAAAGTACCTCGCAGACTCCTGGAGACCTGCTGGATCGATTTTTGAGGTTGATGTGGTCAACAAGAATCCATCTGTGCTCAAGTTTATCCATTTCCCCCACTCTCTGTGCCTTACTGGTAAGAACATACGCAGAATATTGGCTGTCTCATGCAGCTTTTTATTGGATTGAATATTTTAAAGATACAATAGGCAAAGCAATGTCATTTGACACATATTTTATATATTGCCATGGAACTTTGAAGGATGTTTCATCACAAGGCTGCCAGTTTAGTTTTCTCTTGTTTTCACATTTTACAAGATCACTGCTTATTTTTAAATTGCAATCTGAGCGTACATACTGTACATACTGGCTATTATAATTTCCCAACAGGCTTGAATAATGTAATGTTAACGTTTCCACAGAACCTGAGCATGATCTGAGCTTCAGTGTTTTGCATGTAAAGTGCAGACATGCCGACATTGAGTCAACCGTGGACTTCACGACGAGCCATGTTAAATGGCGCGTGTCCTCTCTTTCTAATGTGGGTCCCGTCTATCGGAGCAGTCGGCGTGTTAAGCACAACGGTTCTGTGCTGATTTACAAAGAGCGGAACGAAAAAGGCAACAACAAGACCATCTTCCAAGTGTATTTGGCCTTGAACAACGACTCTGAGATCAAGGTGATTAAGCAAAAGGACCAGACTAAACTGGACGGACAGACTAGACTAAACTGGGCTGGACTGAGATGAGCCAAGCTGTGCTAGACCAAGCTGTGCAAAACTGGGTAAACTAGACTATAGGCTAAACTGGGAGGGACTACAGTAGGCTGGACTGGGTTAGCCTAGAATGCGCTAATCTTGACAGGGCTGGCCTGAAATGGGCTAGGCTGGGCTAGGCTATACGGCACTAGGTGTGGCTTCAGTCTTTCTGTTTCTGTGATCTGCCATCTAGAAAATAACTATCACCCATATTAATACCTCCCTCTAACTCCTCCTCCCTCTCTTCATCTCTGACCATTTGTTCCTGCACATCCTGTTCCTGTGTGTGCAGGCTATTGAAGAAAGGGTGCGGAAATCCGCAAAAAAATGGATCAGGATTATCAAACCCGACACCTGTAGGCTGGAAGAGAAGCTCTACGACTTCACAAGCGAGCCAGAAAGGAAAACTGAACCTCCGGTATTTGTTATGCTGATTTTATTGATCAAAATTGACATGCTAGAAAAAACATACATACATACAAGAAAAAAGTTGTATGCAGTTCATTGCGAGAAAGATCATTTAAAAATAACTAACTGTGTGTGTGTGTACAGAAACTAAAATTTGCGACTGAACCGTTAACGATGAACTTCTCAGAAGTACGCTTCGATGGGTGTCCTCCTTTCATGTTGCATCTCAAGGACCCCGATTGTGTTGAACCTTTGTGGTCTGCTACAATCCTCGAAGGTAACCAATGCACATAATGGGACTTGGTTTCGGTGTTTGCATCGTTAGATTCTGATGATCCTTTCTATGGCAAATTCTAGGTGATTTGGAGGAGAAACGAAAATGTTGGGAAAATGTATTTTGTTGCAAGAAGACCCATAGTCCCAACACCAAACTGAGAGGTAAACATTTTCTGTGTGGTTTTGTGTTCTTTGGATCATTGTTGGTGTTTCAATCGGAAAGTAGGATTATCAGGCAAGTTGAAACAGCCATGTCATCCCCTTCTCTTCAGCAGAGAAGGGCCAAGGCCCAACAAGTCAGCTGAAAGTTAGCTGTAAGGTGTTGGAATGAAAAACCTTATAGTCTTTTCCATTGTGTTGGATCAGGGCTTGCTAAAGGCAAAGACCATATAGGCGATCACTTAGGGTGCACTACCTTTTGCTGGGTGCTGGTTGGCCACAAAGGATTATTATTATTTTTTTTATAATAATCTATTATTTTTAATAAAACTTTCCCCATGTTGTCCAATGAGGGAACAAATTAACAAAGAAAGAAAGAAAACAATTGCACCCTTTAACAATTCTTCATCTTGTTGCTGTTGTTGGGTTACCGTTGGATGCGCATCACATCAAGTCTGAGACGTAAGAAGTGCCAGCAACGCTATATCCACGTTTGAGTTTTCACATTAAACTGGGTCTATTTAATGTAGAATAACAGCGACTGATCAGAGTTCACAAAGGTTTCCACAATTAAGAAAACTGAGAGAAGAGGAGGAACGCTAAGCATTGAGTTGTAGTGGCTTGTTAGCCACTCTGCAGCAGCAGCCTAATGTCTTTTTTGTCATGGGCTCACTTTATCGACTCTTTAACTGTCCAGATGAAAGCAAAAACCAGCAGATGCCCACAGTGGCTGGATCTGTTCGCCCATCTTCACCTCGCCTCTCTCCGGAGCATGTACGTTCAGCCAATTATTATTATATAATTGACAATACACCGCTATGTTGTAATTATTCAACCCTATTGTATTCGTTAGTATTATTATTAACTTTTAAAACCTGTAGTCTAAGGGATGCAAAGGATTGACCAGAATTAACCAGGTGCCACTAAAATACGCACTTTACATGCAACATACTCCTCATGCTGTCACTTCCACTAGGAAAAAATGGCTGCTAAGAGGATATTCCATAGTATACCAATTGTAAATTTCAAGTCTATATTTACAATTTAAAATTGGAAGCATTTGCTTTAGAAACATGGTTGGTGATTGTTTTGATGTGCTTACTTCCGGTAAACCATTTTTTAAGGCATACCAACACCATTTTAACATACCTACCAAGCTCACAATCCCTCCATGTATGAAAGACTTCCATTTCTCAAAATATAGTCTAATCCACCCTTGGTGTTTCACATGTCCATGTAGTGGAGTGGTATTGCAACTGCCTCATTACCATGGGGTTCAAGTCACGCTGGTTCAACCCACTGGCTCCTTGTCATGGTTGCATGAAACTATATTTAGTATTATTGTTGAACGTTAGTTACACCTTCATACGGCCTAAATGTAGGGCTTAGTCAAACAAGTCGAATGGACGATTTGTACAGTGTAACCTTATATGCGGTAAAATGAAAAAGGACTTAATATAGTGGCGTAGCAGTATGGATGAACTGTATGTTTAAAAACAGCTTGCAGGTCAAGCAACATCCAGCCCCACCAAATCCAGCACTAAAGCTACCGCTAGTGCAACCCAGCCGGCAGGTCAAGCCACATCCAGCCCTCCAGCTACCTCCATTGCAACACAGCCTGTAGCAAGTAAGTTGTGTCAATTGTATGTTACAGCTGCAGTTATGTAACTAATGTCGTCAATATGACTTAATCCAGACACATTTTTGCTATAATTCGAAACAAATATTCAGGGTCAGTTATGAACATCTGTCTTGTCCATTTGTCCACACCTGGATGCAAGGGAATCTATTAGACTTAGACTGCACCCATCTATATGTATTCAAAAATCGAAACCAACATAGGCCGAAAAGTGTAAAGATACCAGCAAGTCATGAGAGGGTAATTTGTTAGTCTGTATTGCGTTTGGCAAAAGCTCTTCTACATATTAGAGTGATAGGATTTTTCTCAACACTAAATTCTTGATTGTTTATCTGCACACATGAAACACACGTAGCCTTGTAGGAAGAGTGTGAGGGAAAAACTAAAGCATATGGAATCGGCACAAAGCCACGTTACTATTAACTGAAGGTGAGCTGTGTGGATATTAATGCACAAGGGACAAACAGCTGACTTTCGAACATGCCTGGCCTGCTGTATGATACTCAGTTTTTTTTAATTATTGAACTGGAAAAAAGATTTAAACGATCAGTGGAATCGTCAATGACTCCTCCTTTTATGTTGTAAGAGATCAATCAGAATCAGAATATCTTTATTGTCAATGCACATGGTAGGGATGGGCATGATTGATCGATGATCAATCACTGATCGTTAAGAATTTTGTCGATCACATATTTATCGGTCAGAATGATTTTTTTATTTTTTATTTAATTGTGTGAGATTGGAACCGCGAAATGAGATGCCGTTGCTTGGCAACGCGATGAATTTTGCGGTCCCACTTTTTGTGTGGGACCACTTAGATTTAAAAAATTTAGTTTTATTGTACACTGTGAAGCCATGTACAAATATAACACAACGACGACTCCAATGATGTGGGCTACCACTTGAGCCACGTAGGCAACATCCTACCTCGATTTACGGCATTTCATCCTCATTCTCTCAACCTACCCATCACCTCGGTCCTAGCATGGAGGAGCTGCGACTCACAACGGGCAGATACAATTAAAACAGGCATCTGCAAGTTGATTGGGACAGATATGCTGCCCTTAAGTGTTGTGGACGGCAAAGGTTTTGCTGGGAATCTGATTAATTGAATGCAACTCGCATTCCATCGCGGCGTCGCAGCCTACAGTCACCAGACTCATTGAAACACAATAAGAATAACGAAAGGAGGAGGTGTTTAAAAAGTCGGTCACAGCTGAGAGAGTGAAAACTGGCCATAGCTGAGAGTGTTGCTGTCACTAGGCAGCCTGATATCACAGAAATGCGTGAAATGACCACGAACACTAGTACCAGATTCCGTGCTCCTTTCACGTAATGTGTTAAAATTAAGTGAGACCTACACGGAAACAGTTTCACTGAATTTTGAGTCCAAATTCCGTGAGATGGCCACGCAAACCGTGTCGTGG
>JAOPJL010000053.1:664495-678056 GCA_027123545.1 Trisopterus esmarkii | reverse complement strand
GTTGACATGCAACTGCATATCTACTGATAGCTTGTTGAGTGTGAAAGTGGACTATCGAAATAAAGTGTAACCAACATCTGTGTTGATAGAATAATGTTAGAAATAAATTGACCCTTGCATCGCATTGCATTTAGTTTATAATCCCTGTAGTTGGAAGCAGGCTACAGCAGCAGCGGACTGATATTACCTGGAGTGTGCTTCTCTGTTTACCTTTACCAGAAAGAAGTCCCGCAAAATGTAATGTAATCATTGTGATACAAGGATAGTTTTATTTCTAATATTATTTTATCAACACAGACATTTACATTGATATTTGGGCATCATAATTGGTTTGCCTCGGGTGTGCTTTGGAGTGGGTAAAACAGCTTTTATTGGCAGGCTAGCAGATCCGCAGAGATACCATCCATTTTTTAAATGTGTTGACCATGTTGGATAACACCGGGACTGTGTGAGTGAGATTAGTCTATGATGTGTCCTGTAATACTTTTATCATTTGCCTATTTATGGAAGTTATGTGGAAATTGCTTGTATATTTTGTTAGAAAAACCCGGAAATGAAATGCACAGCATCACAACAAACCCGGCATCAGGCCCTCCTGCAGGGGTCTGACAGTGAGCGGGCGCGAGAACTGTGCGACCGCCTCCACCTTTGATGGGAGAGGGGCTGCACCATTCTTAGTAACTCTGTGTCCCAGGAAATTGATGATGGAGAGCCAAAACTGGCAATTGGCAGGGTTGACAATTAGCCCATGTTGGCTGAGCCACACAAATAGTGTTTGGAGGTGCGCCAGGTTCTGAGATTTGGACATGCTTGCTGCCAGGATGTCAGGTACACAAAAAGAAAAGGCAGTTCCCGTAAAACTGAGTCCATGAGGCGTTGAAAAGATGAGCTGTGTTTTTAAGGCCAAATGGCATTCAGAGGAACTCGAAAAGACCAAACGGCGATCGGGCTACCATTAGCAGCTTCCATAGGGGGGCCGTGGCTGTCGGTCACCATGCCCTAACGGGATGCAGGCAGGACGCTCCTCTGTGCTATCGTGTCGCACAGGAAACGTTGGCCGGCGCTGCTGTCGCGGATGACAAGCAGCATGCCCACGCAGCCGACGCTCATGGCCACTACAGAGTGCCGGGCCTGGCGTTTCCCAACCCCACCGAAACTTCAAGGTGAACGGCATTAAAGAGCCTTCGCTCAAAACTTTTCATGGTAGAAACAGAGGCCTGAAGACTGCTGGGGGCCGGAAGACTCCTGGGGGCCTGAAGACTCCTGGGGGCCAGCAGACTGTGAAGTGGTTGCAGAGAAGATTGTGGAGTCATCCAGTGTCACAGGAGCGATGTGCGTGGGAAAAAGCGCGGCCACACAGTGCCCTTGAACCGGGAGTAAAAATTCATCAGCCTCTTCATCCAATCTCCTACAGTCAGTGATTGTGGTGTTGGTTAATGCAGCTCTCACTTGGGAAGGCTACTGACGCAGGAAAAGCTGAATGAAAAGAAAATCGGGGCCATGCTCACCCAGGAGATCCAGCATACGGTCCATGAGCTCAGAGGGTTTGCTGTCCCCCAGCCTTTGAAGGAGTAAAAGCCTGCTGGCTCATTCAGGGTCCGACAGTTCAAACGTCTTCAACAGGTGGGTGCATACTTCTTCCTTGCCGGAGGATTTTGAAGGAGGCTCACCACTCTCGATGCTGTTGAATTTTAGAGAGCTGACACAAAGTAGTAGCACCTTGTTGTATCTGAGGTGATCTCACGTAGCGTGAACTGTGCTTTGGTCTGGGCGAATCGTGCCGATGCCGACGACTCCCAGAATTCGGGGAGTTTGAGGGTAACAGCGTTCGCGGTCATGGTCGTGTCGTGTCTCTGGATACGTCCAGCAGACTAACGTTGGGGTGGAAAGTGTGGAAATTGCATTAAATCACGAGACAATTACGCACGTTGAGCACACAAATGCGTGACTCGTTTATTTTGTTAGAAACACCAGGAAGTGAAAATGCACAGCATCACAACAAACCCAGCATCAGGCCCTACATCATGAGACGTACTGTCTAACAGTGTGTAGAACAACACAGGTGAATTATGTACCATTATGTACCATGTGTAACATTCACTAGTTAATTTATTTTACTTTATTTAAACTCAAAAGACACCTAATAACATACATGTTTTTGTTTGTATTGTGTTTAGATACACACCCTGATCTTACTTACCTCTAGGCCTACTGTCTTCAAAGGTGATCAGGGCTGAGCCAGGGGGGTCATTAATAATCACGACCAGGGCTGGACTGGCCATCGGGCGTACCGGGCAATGCCCGGTGGGCCGGCAGGCATTTTGGGCCGGGCCGGGTCCATAAAAAAAAAAAATAATAATAAAAAAAAAATATATATATTCTATTTTTTTTTTTTTAATGGACCCGGCCCGGCCAAGTCACACAGCCGAGGCCGAGGGCCGAGGTCCCCTCACGACAGAAATGCTTTCCCCTCCCCCTTTATTTTTTTCTCCGAAACAAGATAAGTAGCTTGTCTGACCACGTGTCATCCTCAATTACTATTGGCAGACCACTGACAGCGTCCTATCCAACTCTGCCATCTAGTGAACAAAAGCCAATATAAACTGTAAATATGTATCACCAGAGCCCGTCTAGAGCCGACCAGAGCCTTGGTACTCTCTATAGAGGCAACAGATTGGTTCCGGAAGTAAAACTCCCAATCATTTTCCCCGTCGAGATTTTGATTAATAGCCTTAATGTCGTAACCATCAAAATGATACGTATCACGCGCCATAACATTGTGAATCGATCGTTTTTGCTCCTGTAGAAGCCACACGTTAATCGGGGCAAAATTTGGAGGGTGAAATCCCGTCGATTCCCATTCATTCTGCACTGACTGGCGAGCGCCCTCACATGGACAGAGATGGGTTACCGCAACCAGTTCAGAAACTGGAAGTTACAGGAGTGTGCCAATTCTCTTCATATTAGACAATCTCTGGTATCACTGGATAGATTCCGGGGGAAATCATTGACACCTTTAAATAAGCAAGTGTATGGGTTTAGGGTTAAGGAGTAATATTTAAATATATTTTGTGTTTAACGACACAGTGGAGGAAATTGCAGCTAAAAATAGTATGGAGAAACGGGGGTAACTTAGATCCTTTCAACTTCTTTGTCAATGTACTCTAATATTGCCTACTTACTCATTGTATGCATACCTTATTATCTCCACATTTTGACATATGTATAGGGGTGAGGATAACGTATAGAAAATGCGACCAAATATTTCAGACCATGATCTCAATATTGTTGCTACCCCAAAATGGAAGAAAGTGAAACTAAAAAGTATTTCGTTTTTTTCTTGAGGGCGGAAGGGTAAAGGTCTGCATGCATGCGTTCTGCCAATTTCTGCTTCCTAGTGGTTCTGCCCATGCACATTGACGACGCTATTGAGTATTGGTGTAAAATACCCATACTGTACCCCTGAAATCCTGAATAAAGACGTTATAATACAGTATCAAAATATGCTCCCCATATTCTTACATTGTACATGGGGTTTCTGTGTCCATATATCAGGGATTAATGGACACCCTGCAGTTAATCAGAATCTAGTATTCTCCCAGACCATGGTACAAAACGTCGAGATTTCAGGGGTACAGTATGTGTTTCAGTTCAAGCTTTTATTGAATGAATATATCAACCGGTGTGCACATCATTATGGGCTTCAGCATAACACACGCAGTGTGTCCTTAAAAAAGGATTTAGGTATAAAGACTGGTATTGCTTGGAACAGAAATAAAAATCTGGGCATGATAGTCATTTTTACTGAGTTAATCTTTCCGGCAAGTGACAAAGGGAGGGTTGACCATCTCTCCATGTCCTGTTTAGCTTTGTTAAACACTGTTTTGAAATTGCTGTCAAATAGATCCCTATACTTGTGAGTGACACAAACCCCCAGGTAAGTAAAACTATCCTTATTGACAGAGAAAGGGAAGTCCTGGAATGACATCTGGCGTGCTTTGTCGTTTATGGGAAATAAAACGCTTTTAGTTAAATTTAACTTATAACCAGAAACTTGACAAAATATAGTGATAATCTTAAGAGCAAAAGGGATAGTAGTACATGGGTCAGAGAGAAAGAGGATAAGGTCATCTCCATAAAGAGATACTTTATGTGAATGCCCTGACCTTTGTATTCCAACCAGGTTAGTGGTCTTCCTTAACATTATTGCCAGGGGCTCGATGGCAATATCAAATATCTGGGGGCTCAAGGGACACCCTTGTCTTGTCCCTCGGGAGAGAGGGAAATAATCTGATATTATCTTGTTCGTTCTCACAGAGGCATGAGGTGCCGTATAGAGAATTTTAATCCATGAACAGAAAGTAGGACCAAAGCCAAATCTATCTAGCGCGGTGAACAGGTAGTTATATTCAATCCTGTCAAACGCTTTTTGCGCATCTAAGGACAGTATTAGCTCTGGCTCAACATTATAAGGTTGGTATATAATGTTTAATACTCGGCGAAGGTTGCTTGATAGTTGTCTGCCTGCGATAAAACCCGTCTGATCAGGGTGGATCAGTTTAGGCATAATTTTCTCAAGTCTACCAGCCAATACCTTGGTTAGAGTTTTATAGTCGCAACACAATAAGCTGACCGGACGGTAGGACTCACATAATAGTGGATCTTCATTCTTTTTTAATAATAAAGAGATAGAAGCTTGGGTCATAGTTGGGGGAAGAGTTTTTTTAACCAGGACCTCTTTAAATACATTTGATAGCAATGGTATTAATTTAGGGCCAAATGTTTTAAAAAATTCTATTGGAAACCCGTCAGGGCCGGGTGCTTTTCCGGGTTTCATTCTTTTAATTGCACTATTGATCTCCATTTGGGTTATACTTCTTTCCAATTCTGATTTGTCTGATTCATCCAAGGAGGGCATTCCCAGTTTACTGAAGAAATTCTCTACTAACTCCCCGTCCCCTGCCTCTGAGGTATACAAATTTTCATAAAAAGACTTGAATTGGTCATTAATGTCCCTTTGGTCTGTAACGATATTACCTTCCCCGTCCTTTATCGCAGATATAAAACCAGCCGTTGCTGACTGTTTGAGTTGATGGCTCAACAGTTTACTGGCGCGCTCCCCGTATTCATATAGATTATGACGAGCTTTTAAATAAAGATCCACAGCATTATCGTTGGTCAGTGAGTCAAATTCCGTCTGAAGTAAAATTCTCTCTCTGTAAAGGTTCTCGGAGGGTGATGTTGAATGTAATTGATCCACCACTTTAATCCTGTCGACCAACTCTGTAACCCTTTTAGATTTATTTTTATTTTCACCAGCAGTGTAAGATATCACTTGTCCCCTTACATACGCTTTCATGGTTTCCCACAGTGTGCAATAACTTATCTCGGGGGATTCATTAGTTTCTAGGAATAAGTCTATTTGTGTGTTTATGAATTCAACAAATTTTTCGTGAAAAGTAGTCGTGAATTAAGACGCCATGTACGTTTCGGAAGTATGTTTTCTGGAAACCGAAGCTTCAAAAGTACTGGACAATGGTCCGAAATGACTATACTGTCGTATTCTACTTGAGTAATCATGGGTAGTAATTTTTGGTCTATCAAAAAAGTGGAGTAGGTTTGATGTACTGGGGAGAAAAAAGAGAACTGTTTGGATGTTGGATACTTGAATCTCCAAGGGTCAATGATTCCATATGCTTGAAGAAAAGTATTTATGCATCGCGCCGATTTGCTAAGTGAAGTAACCTTTGTACTGGAACGGTCCTGCTTCGGATCCAAAACGCAGTTGAGATCTCCCCCCAGTATTAAATCATGTGAATCTAGACCCGGTATAAGTGAAAAGAGATTTCTAAAGAAGTCAACATTATCCCAATTGGAAGCATAGACATTCGCCAGCACCACCGGCCTATCGAACAGTTTCCCTTGAATGATTACATAGCGACCATTTTTGTCCTTTATGATGCTAGACTCTTCAAACAGCACATTTTGGTGCAGGAGAATAGCCGCCCCCCTACTTTTGTGACCGAATTCAGAGTGGAAAATTTGCGTGAATCCTCCTCTGCAGAGTTTGGCTTGATCCTTATTTAACATTTAACGTTTCCTGCAGATACACAATTTCGGCTTTTAATTTGTTTAATTGAGAGAATACCCTACTTCGTTTAGCCGGTTGATTCAATCCCCTTACATTCCAACTCACCAACATGGTGTCAGCCCTGTCTGTACCTTTATCCCACGCCATCAAGTTGACCTTTCACATAATGCCACTGCCTCATTCCTGTGACCTGTTGTTTGTGGTTCTGAAGAAACTGCAATTGGGGTTCCCTGAGCTTGATGATAGATAGCCAAAGAAAAAGAGAAAGAAGAAGATGGAGAGAAAAAAAAAAAAAAAAAAAAGAGAAGCATGGGGGGGTACCTGAACACACATTCTAAACAACACACATCCATAAAACATTAGGCAATATGTAACTCTAACACTCTTACACATTGCAAACAAAAACATGAACATGAACACAGCATCGCTTGTCTCTTGCATAGAGACTGCCTGCTCTTCCAGTTACCCTCTTACCATGTGAGCTCCCCACAGGAACAAATATAGAATTCAATAGATTTCTTAACTCTTTCAATATATTGCTGATAATGTAGTAAGTTGACAAAACAAAAGTTGACCCAATCCTCTTGACACATATTGTCCTTGGTGTAGCACAAAATTATAATTTTTCCACTCAAGGTATCAAAATACTTCAAGTAGGAAGTTAAACAGACCTAAACAAAAAGTCCCATGAAATAAAAGATGATGTCCCACATAACTGAATCCTCGTGAGAGATTCAAACATGTCTCCACATTTTGACTCTTCTTTGAGCTTGAGTGGACAGAATTAAGCAGTCCTGAACGTGGAGCAACATAATAGAAGCCTTAGCTCTCCTCCACACGAGTGTGCATATTCAATTGCTGACAGCGGAGACACCAAGACCACTTCGGGTGGGACAAAAAAGGCACACCGGGAAGTAAAAGTAAACTGTCTTTAATGTGTCTCGCCTTCATCTCCCAGCTTAATAAAACGGGTACTTCAGTCAGTGTCCACTTACCCAAACACAAACATTATGAAGCCTCGTGCATCACCCTCTTTAACACAAACTCCTTAGCCAGCTTCGGATCTTTGAAACTTGCCTCTTGACCATCCGCCATGGTTATTCTCAATATCGCGGGTATCTCAGGCCGTAGCGGACTCCCTCACAGCCCCGAAGCAGCCCCCACACCTCGGTGAAGGCTGCCCGCTGTTTGCTCATGGTCTGGGTGAAATCCGGCAAGATTCGGATGTGGTCGCCGTCTGCGGTAGTCACTGACTTCATTTCGATGGCTTTCTTCAGAAGCGACTCTTTTTCGGAGAAGTAATGGCATTTCACCACAAACGCCCGGGGTGGGATGTTATCCTGCGTCGGTTTACTACAGTGTGGCCAGTTCTTTTTTCATACCGCTGACATCTGCTCCCATCGCGGCAAACGAGTCTGAGCGCCCGCTGACTTCCACCTCCAGCTCCGACACTCGGCTCTCGGTCGCCTCAACTCGTTTATCAACTTTTTCCACCGCACATAGTAGTTCAGTCTGAATCTGGCCGATCTGGCTCTTGAGTACTGCCGACTGAGCTGTCGCCTTTTCATCTATTTTTGCCATTACATCTTGTTTTAAGGACTGAATAGCCAGCAGCACCACCTGCTGGCTGTCCTCATTTGCGTCGTCTTCGCTAGCACCAGCATTAGCATTAACGTTAGCCTCTGACTCTGTCTTGTTTCCTTGGCGATTTCTTGGCATTTTCCTCTTCGCAGTTGAAAAATCTTGTTAACTTAACTGGTTTATAGGTGCGGGTAAGGTCGTAGATAGTGGTTTAAAACGATAGAGATTTTTTGTAGTCCCGTGAGGAGCCCAACAAAACCACGTCTTTACATGGCGCTGCCATACCGAAAGTCGTGAACAATTCAGAGTTAATGGGTGTTGATTGGGGTGTTGTTTTAACACTTGCAGTGCTAAAAAAGCTCTATTGGTGGTGTTATTTGAAGGAGTTAATAGTTAACATTCAGTTAGTTACTTTCTACATCCAGTTTTGGCGCGCTCTCTTGCCTGGACGTATGCCACGCAGAAGAAACCTGGAGTCGAGATACAGGCTACGTGCACACAGGCGAAAAGGTAAGAACCGTACCTATAAATTTGGGAGCGTGCCTATGTTCCCTAAGCCTTATGTTCCCTCATTTCTAAGGTTTTTTTTTTCTTTCCAAAATTAGGCCCTATGTTACCACATTTCCTTTATCATCAATTTGCATCAGATTTTATCCCCATTTCTCCCAATTTGGTAGTCAATTACACGCAACCTATTATCCAGTAGCAGTTGACTACAGATCTAATGTAGCTTTTAGCTAAATCTGGGAACATAGGGCCGTGGAAACATAGGGCCCTGGAAACATAGGGCTTGACCCCTTCCAACACCGCTACTCCAACATAGGGTTGAGTGACGAACCCTTATACAGAAATTAAACTTACCTCCATGAGTTAGTGCAATTTAGACACAGCACACAATTACCTTTCTAGAATTCTTTAATGAACATTACACAACCATTTATGTGCTAAAAGGCAACCTGTAAGTGCTGTGACTGCTGTCCTTTGTAGATTGAACAATAATAATAAGCAAAAAATGTTGCAAATTCAAAAAAAATTGCTACACAATTTATGAAGTTCTCCCAAAACTGGAAAGGGCTTATTGCTTTTTCAACATTTTATGTGCCAGGAACAGGCATATCCTTTGAAGACTATTTCAAGAAAGAAAAAAATACAAAGGTCAATTTACTATAGGGAGCTTCACTTTAGCAAAGAACCTGTCAAAATGATGCCCAGGAACAGCACATGTCCACAAGCCAGAGCAACTCTAAATGGCTTCCACAACACAGTGGCTGACAGCGCTCCAAAAGGACTCAATATTTCGATTGCCACCATTATACTGTGCCTTCAGTCGCACCAGTGAGGTCTCTAAGATTCTCCATTTGCGTCGCCGTCGTGGAGGTGCATCACCTCTCTCTGCCAGCATGATGGTTTCTTCAGTCAACGTCTGGCGGTCTTTCAGGTGACGGATGAATAGCCACAGAGAGGGATGGCACACTTGCACTGTATCATTCATCGTCCGGTGGTAAGCTAGAATTAAAGAATTATAGAAAGATCAAACATCAAAATGACTTGTAGACATTTTGCAACAGCACACATTCAAGATGGTCATTTTGCAATTACTCACATTCAACATGGTTGTTCGTTCTTTGGTCCATGTCCCTCTCAAAGACATTCCACATAACTGGTGGAAAGGTGGATCCAGGGCAGATGTACGTGTTCCTCGTGTAGGTGATGAACTCATCCATTGCAGTGTAGTGTCTCACAAGACGTGTACAGCATCTGCTATTGACAAGTGTGTTAAAGTTCATCTGAACCAGAGCAAGCGGTAGGTAACCCAGTGCCATGATTTTGCGGATGACCCGAGCAAGGGTGCGGTCTTGGTGGTAGGGAACAGCCAATCCAAGCTCTTGGATCTTCCGCAATAAGGATTGGTTGAAATGAAAATAACACCCTCCAACCATGGCTAGAGGGAACTCCGTTTCCAGTGCTGTCTTCAGGCCATTTTCGAAATCACAGACGACAAGTTGAGGGCGCCAATTGTGGTGGGTTACTTGTCGGATGGCCACTTTGACAGCCTGGAGTACTTGCCTGTAGTGTCCAATAATTCTCTGCTCCATAAGCACATGAACAAGAGGCAGTACAAAGCCATGATGGTTTCCCAATATGGTAAAACACTGTCTGTATGGTCGAGGGCAACTCCTAAAGGTGGCATCCATGTAAGTTGTTCTGCATTGTTGCAGCAGGGTGAGATTCTCATTTGTTGCAAACACCAGTATGCCCCAATCATTGTCAGCATGTAACAAAAAAAGGTCTTGGGCCCACGTTTGGGCCCATGAGCCTGCAACCTCCACTTCATCCACAGTGGCTGGTATCTCTGGCATTGCCTCAGACCTGGCTCTCTGCATTGTTGTACGGACTGACTGAAACGCTGGTATTGATGGTCTATCACCTCCACCTTGGACTGCCCGACGATGTTGCACCAATTCTGCATTCTAAACTCGTCTCACTGGCACCGTTGGATCCTGCCTCACTTGAGCCACAACATTTTGTCGGAATTGAGCTCTGCTGACCATGGTTTCATCCTGGGGGTGGGTATGGTGCTCTTCATGGAACCCAATCACTCTGATAACTTGATCATCATCCTCTTCATTCAGCAGGTTTGTGTACACTTTTGCTCTGCAGTTTTGGCGCCAGCAACGCCAATGAATATTTTCACCTCTTATTTGATGTCGGTGGAAACGGAAGTTCTGAACAACTAACACCTTTCCTCCACGGTTTCCAGGGACAAAGCTTCCAATGCAAGCAGCCATTTGAGCAAATACCGTGGACCAGGGGGTCTGTCCTGTCCACTATAGCTCTGCACCAAATATTGTGGGGGGAAAAAAAGTGCTTCCAAATAATCTTGCGGGAGGATAGGGCTTAAATTAAGCTTGACGCGGACCCTACGCCGTAGCCTGATGCCACCTCCAAAAAATACTGACTACACGTCCCATCGACGCGTGGTGACGCGAACTGCAAGGACTGTGATTGGTCCGCTCAGAACATCAGTGTGGTAAATTTAGTGGTCGGACAGACCACCTCCGCAAACGTCTTCTTCGTCGCCTGCGCTTCAACATTTGCAATAAAAGTGTTTTTTTTTCAGTTGCCATTGTTTACTGTGACCGGAAGCAACGCCCCTCGACACAGAACTTCGAATGCCCAACGATGGCGTCGGGTCTACGCCGTAGGTACGCCATCGACGCGATGCGGAAGCATATAGGCTTTATAGGGAAATGTAGGAACACAATACTTAATTTTCCAAACTTCTACAGTAGTACAAATAGTGTTAGTACTCATAAAACGAGGCGTTAGAAAGTTTGTAAGTACACCAGGAATTCCGGACATTATTAGTGGGGTAAGGTCATGTTGCAAAGGACCCTAGGTTGAAATTACTCTGAATTATCCCTTTAAAAGGCATAAAAAGAAATATGACTTGACTTAGAGTTTCATTTGGAGAAAAAATTGGAAATGAGGGAACATAGGGCTGAGGGAACATAGGGCTGAGGGAACAAAGGGCTGTGGGAACATAGGGACTGTGGGAACATAGGGCTGTGGGAACATAGGGCCTAATTTTCAAAATTTTCAGTGAAATTTTTTTTTTTTAGAAATGTGGGAACATAGGGCTGAGGGAACATAGGAATGACCCCCTGCTACAGCTAGCTACCGACTTTTAAAGGACAGTTCGGGTATTTTGAACATTGAGCACCCTTTCTGGTTTGTAGAGGATGAAATAGAGTGGTTCACACCGAAATTTTGACTATTGGTCCTGTCTAGGGTATATAATTCTCTGATTCTAACATTTTTGCCCCTGCCTGGCTAAGGGCATTGTCAAACCTGTCCTTAAAGCGACCATCAAAGTTCGTTTTCAGCCCCCCCTAACTCTAACTTGAAACGGAAAGGGGTACTGGTTGTAGTCTTTCCCCCTTTCCGTTTCCGGTTTGGGGGGGGGGGGGGTATATAAATTAATGAGTAATGTTCATATGAGCTGATCAGCTTACAGTGTAGGACTTGTCATTGCATAATTTGCCCGTCTTAAAAATGTGCTCTACTTGCCTTAGCCCCTTACCTTACCTTGTTGGCAGAGAATTTGATGATTTGGTGTCCAACAAAGCCTGATGAAATTCATGTCATTAATCCAATCGACTTTTGTTTATAATCACTGTGTGTACCACCGTGATATTTCAAAATTTTTCCATAAATAGGTTAAACCTCTCAAAAGTCAAAATTATAAATGGGGTCAGATCTGGTCTGGTACGTAAAGGGGTGGTACACCTAACTACTGACTGCCCATTTCAACTCCTTTTCCTTGGACAGAACAACTCCCTCATAGGTGAGCAGAGGTGTGGATCCATATCTCCAATGAGACGGACAGGCTGAAACAACACATCCACAGCCTTATATGAGGAAGTTCACATACGCAACAGCCAATATGACCAGAAGCTATTCAGAGACCTTTGTGTATGCATTCAACAGAAGGAAACACACGTTTAATTCATATTTAGTCAATCAACTTTCAAAATGTGTTTTATTGAACCGTTATACTATCAACCTTAATTAAGCAACATAGGGAGGGAATGGGACTTTAACGGTAAATAGTAAATGGACTGCATCTACATAGAACTTTTATCCAACGCGCTTTATAATATTGCCTGACATTCACCAATTCATGCACACATTCACACACCGACGGCAGAGTCAACCACGCAGGGCGACAGCCAGCTTGTCTGGAGCAGTTAAGGTGAGGGGTCTTGCTAAGGGACACCTCAACACTCAGCTAGGAGGAGGCGGGGATCGCAATAGCAACCTTGCGGTAACCAGCCAGCCCGCTCTACTTCCTGAGCTTCTGCCACACTTTATCTAAGCAAAGAGACATTAAAAAAGATCAGCAGAATTATACATGGCTTTGTAAAGGGGCAGGCTAGCTTATGTGCATCATATTGAGTAACATCTGATCCAACCCTAGCCCTGAACTTTACCTGCTACCCTGACTTGACTATATTAATTCATATATTTACTCTATTAAACTTATTCTCATTCAAAAAAACCCTACTTACCGCAACCCTACTCACCCTGAACCCCCTCAAGGAAGGTGTGTTAACCAGGGGGCTAGGGTGTCATGTAATGTGGCCTGTGAAGCACCTTGAGACTGTAGCTGTGATCAAGGGCAATATTTAGGAAATTGACTTGACCTTACTTAAGGTTTGTTAAAAGGTCACAATTACAATAGTTGTCTTAGGGAACAATAAACAATAATCTCCTTTGGTTTACTTCTTGCTGACAAAAACATATCTACACATCTGTCTTATTTTAGATAACCTGAGACCATAAATGATGGGGTTAAAGAGTGGTTGGATGGTGAGAAAGTACAGTGATAAAACTATGCGCATTATCCTGGGAACATCGGTCATATTGAATCTACTCTGAAATATTTCAAAACAACACCCAAAAGAGAAATTGATCAGGGAGGCGATGTGGGGGGTGCAGGTACTGACTGCTTTCTGTCTGGTGTCTTTAGAACCAACGACACAAACCCTGAGGATCTTGGTGTAGGAGAGCAGGATGGGGATCAATGGAACAAAAATGGTCAGAAATATTATCAAAATTGCCCAGATATTGTTTACTGTTGTGTCAGAACACGCAAGTTTGGTCACATAGTAGTTTTGACAGTACAGCCGGTCTATGACATTCCCACAGAGTTTTAAACGGAAAGTCAGAAATCGAGAAATTAGAACCTTGATAAGAGAGTACAGCCATATGAGAGCGATCAACAGAGCCACCTTGTTAGAGGTCATCTGAGCCTTATAATGCAGAGGACAGCAGATAGCAAGGTACCTGTCATAGGACATCACAGCCAGGTTACAAAACTCAACA
>JAOPJL010000053.1:152083-162338 GCA_027123545.1 Trisopterus esmarkii | reverse complement strand
GGCGCCCCCGGCCCTCCCCCCGGCCGCCCCCCCCCCGCCCCCCCCCCCCCCCCCCCCCCCCCCCCCCCCCCCCCCCCGCCCACCATGAGCAACAGAACACAATACATTATGAGATATCATGCAACACTCCAAATGGAGTTGCAGAGGGGTCCATCCAATACCATCCCAAATCACAGCGGTTTTAGCCCCAGGGTCAGTCACAGGGTGGCCTACCGCCAGCGAGCGCTGCCTTGTAGCTGGCCTCGTTCTGGCGCCGGTGCTCCGCCACCTCACTCTGCAGGGTCCTGATGCGCTCCAGCTCTAGGGCCTCGGTGCTGTTGGGCCTTCAGGGGAACACGGAGCGGAGGTCAGTACTCCCCGCAAGCCCGTTGCAGAGGGTCAAGGAACATCGCAATTCACACTATTTCAGAAGACATTGCGGTCTCCATTGACTACACCGTTGTGGTGCGTTTAGTGACTGCTTTGAGCAGCTTCAGCCTGACCCAAGTGGGATGGTGAGGCAGCAAACCTGTGGTGCGTCACACTCACACACTCTCTTCCTGTACCATGTCACAACTCCCTACTGAACCAGGGTTTGGCAGCAGAGGAGCCCCGCAAAGACACTTTGGTGGCAGGGTCTGTTACCACAACCATTTATAAGGAACGTTACGTCCAAGCGGGCATCATCTTGTGAGCCACAACCAACAAGGGCAAGCGACACCTAAACATAGCACGCGTCACAACACTGAGGGTGACATACTGTGAGTCACATTTCAAGAAGGCCGACTCACAGTGGGCTGCAGGTGGCTGCCGTCGTCAGCCGGCAGCTTCTGCGGGGGTTACCGCTGAGCCCACGAACAGAGCTCCCCGCAGAGCTCCTGGAGGGGTAAGCAAAGCAGACGTGAATGCAATTGAACACAGCATATCACAATCGGAAATGGAACTTCAATAATGAATATCTAGCTATAGGAGTGTAACAAATCACTACTCTAAATAATGTGCTTCATTAGTTAAAATAAAACAAATATTTGTTGAATTATTGTCACCATCACTCCCATAGTTTGGGTTTATACCCAGTGCACGCATTGCCAACCAACAGTGAACAGACCAAAGTGTGCAGAGAGACGAAGGCTTTATGCAGGTGGATATCAGTTTTTAGGGATGCACAGAGATTCGTCTGCTACCAGAGAATAGTCACAACTTGTACGGTCAAATACCCCCAAAGGAATTGGACCTAAATAAAACCTTTGTTATGACTGTTACAGATAAAGACATTGGCGTCTAGATCAGGAACATGCCGTTCGGTCAAATTCAAAAGTGATGGAAAACAGTCTCAGTGCATCCTCATTGCGTCTCAAGAATAAGAATCACCTTCTGCGTCGACGACTCTGCTGCCTTACGAACTCGGTGGACAACATGCTGCAAACGGTGGTTTACAGAAGCAAACGGGAATCAGGATTGCAAGTTCACATTGTCGTTTAAATCTCAAAGCATACACAAGTATGACTAAACTGCAAACGTTTTACCGATGTATTGCACCAATATGCCCGCACGTGTAAACCTAATGGCAATAAAAAGTTTTCTGAAGCAAAGATGACCCTACCCTAACCCTAATACGAGCCATGCATTCGTCTGACAAAAGTGTGCATTTTAAAGCTACCCACCTTTTTTGTTTTTTCACAGGGGGAACGACCACAGCACTGGTTTCAGCTGGAGCACTGGTGGTTTCAGCTGGAGTGCTGGCCTCTCTTCTCTTAGACACCCTTTATTGGGAGAGGAGAGAACCAAACATTACTGGACAACCTTATGGATAAGATGATAAAAAAAAAAAGATTTTACTGTAGTTTGTAGGGTACAATGATGTTCGTGTACGCCAGTGGAGCACGACATTCTATACTGTATGGGTAAATGCATATAATCTCGCAGGCTTTAATAGTCAGCATGATTCACTGTCGACATCCAGATTGAATCCATTTCCATCTCTGCTGGCTAACCTGTTACATTATACCAGCAGAACCGCAACCAACCTGCGTGGCTGAGCAGCGGGATTGGGCCGGGTCCGGGTCCGGGCCGCGGGCTGGTTGGGAACACGTGCCGTGTTCCGATTGGGAATTTGTCTTTGACCCCAGGAGGTGACTATGTTAGACGGAGGTGTGGCGGAGGTGCTGGGTTCTAAACCAGGTAAACATCCAGAAATCAGCTGGACAGAAGGCGTGTGAAGAGCACTCCCATTTCCACAGCAGGTGGAGTAACATCAACGATATTTATCATGTAAAATGGATGAGGGGATGGTCATTTCACGATAAGAAACCTCCATTACAAGTCTTTAAAAAAGCAAACAAGTGAACAATGGTTATGGAACGCCATTAGAACGTCCAAGAAGTGTAGACATGTTAACAGGTCAGGTCTCCCCACCGTGTTTACAGGCACACCCAGAAAATGCACGTCAACATGTAAATTCGGTTGCGTTAATGCGTCCAAATATTACCTGTCAACACAAAATTTGGTTGTGTTAACGCAACACTTTTTTTTCCGAATCGTCCTTCCCGACACCTGAACTTGAGTATTGGCCGATATAGCGAGTAAGATTTCTTATTGGGATATGTATTATTTATTTAATTGAACAGTTATGTCCTACCAATCCTGTATGGATTTGAGAGGATTGCCATTATTGTTCCATGGCATGGCTCAGGTTAAACCCTTTAAAGAAAAATAAAAAAAATACGCATAGCATGCAACTGGCTATGGCTATAATAGCACTAGCTGTTATTGCAGGGTCCTCTTGATGACAGGAATGTACTGATTGCAAGTCTTTGGATAAAAGCCTCTACTAAAGGACCAAAACAGGTATAGAGAATGAATTCTCACATATCTACTACGATGATTTGTTTGGGGATCACAACATACCTGGGTCGACCTCTGCTTCCACATAGGGGCAGACGATGGCCTTGGGAAGGTTGCCTTTACTGGCTCCACCAAAGGGCAGGCTGCTGACTGGAGTAGCCAGGTGCTCATTAGCCCCACTGGCCCGTTGTTCTAAGAGACAGAAATTAGGATTGATGAGCGATTGTTTCACCTTCAAATTGCAGATTAAACAAAACAAATTCAGCTGTGAATGAGCAAACATAGTACACATTACTTTGTTCAAACAAAGTATAAACAAAAAAGAAACACGACCAAAGGAATGTCTGAAATGTAGGAAGTGGGTGGGAGACGAGAGACTCCGATCAAGAGGTGCTGGATGCTTTTTGACACAATTGATTAGAAAAGCTAGACGTGAAATGCAGGACACACAAGACACACCAAAAAACCCTTCTCGCCACAACGGCAGGTGGCTGCTTTGAAGACACTAACGTGAATAAAGTGGACTCAGCGAACCAGTGGCTGCTTGAAGACACTAACGTGAATAAAGTGGACTCAGCGAACCAGTGGCTGCTTGAAGACCACTAAAGTTAGATAAGTGAATAAAGTGGACTCACCGAACCAATGGTCGGCGGCGTCCGCCAGGTCCAGCTCTTTGAAGTCCACGACGTGCGACGGGGCGTCATACTCCCAGCTGTCTGTCGGGTGGTTCTGGGCCATGGTCTGTGTTAACCGTCCTATATGGAGAACGACACTGGTTGAGTTGGTGACATGCTTTGTACACATGTTTAACACACCTTTCCAATACAAATCTTTGTGGCCAACCGATGCCATTCGCTTTCTGCATTAGCTTTAGATAAAAGGCAATATCATGGGCCTTCTCTAAACTAGAGATTTTAGAAAGCACTTCTGAAATGAGCCCCCAACGAGAACATTTTGAACTAGAATATGCATTACATGCAGAAAATGCAGTGAGTGCTGTAGTGCAAGGTGAGATTGAAATTACGTTTTGATAAATCCACAGTTTAAGACGTAAAGACATTTGAACATGCACACCATTTAACAAAATGTTAATGGTTGGAAACAAATATAAGAAAAAAAAAAGCTACCGTGATGAAGTTTTAATACAGTTGAGATAAAATTAAATAGCTGAGCTGGCAGTTCCCAGCCCATCTATAGACCAAAACCAGCCCTACCCGATAAATCATACCGAAATGGCAACGACACGAATACACACCTAAACCATAACACCCACACACCACACACACAAAAGAACAAACTGACAGCAGCACAAATGGGTCTTCAATGAGATGACATTAACACACAACACAGGCGTGTGAAAGACCCCACACAGCCATGCCTTGTTTTTAGCATTTAGCTTCTACCGGGAGTAGTACAGCAGGATACGTGGCGAGCCTTTAGCCATACAAACGGGGGTCCCCACAGACATACGCCCGAAATATAACAATCATATTTCCATTTTAATAATCATTTTAGAGCCACTAACATGAAATAACGTAACCGTTTAAGCTTGACATCGTGTTTCTAGGTTAAATATTGACGTAGTTTAGGCTCCGCGACGTCCGCAATACAGATAAAGACATCGCCGTCTGGAACAGGAACACGCCGTTCAGTAAAATAAATGAACCTAATCGAGAACAACGTTTAGACCTTACCTAAAACGACTAATCCAGTCGAATTGAAGAAACGGATCTGCAGTAGACTTGTCTCAAAAGGAGGACAACAACGCTTACGTTTAAATTACCTCCCCTTTTAAACCACCCAACCAGTACCGTCTCAACGTGCTGCTCTCACACTACTGGCTGATTTCTTCTTCTTGTAGAATTCCGGTGTTTAAGACACTGTTTAGTGAATTACTACCCTCCACAGGTCAGATGTTGAACTAGAGTTTTACATACAGTCCTGTAATGTGCAGCAACTGTAGAATTGCCTTGGAGATCAAGGGAAATGGTTCTCACTGTGTCCAAACAAAGAAGAAACAGAAAAAGCCTAAACTCCAAGTCTTAACTATCAAATAATATATGTCTTTCTGTCCTATACATTTTCTACACTCCAGAAAAACAAGTTTTACTGTCTCGGAACTCCCACATTCACATAAACCAGACACATGTTTTTCGTGAAAACAGAGCTCCCATTAGAGATGTGCCACCGGCTAATCTTCACCCCAAGCTGCTCTACATACGTACCAAACCCAAGGCTCCCATTAACTGCACCTCTAGATCCATCAGTAAAAATATGTATTGTCACTAATTGAATTTAGATGTTCTGCTATTTTTGGGAGTTACCAACGTCTTATCTTTTTCCTTTAGAAAAACAAGTTCAATATTCAGCTCGGGCAGCACCCAATATGGCATAGATAGCCAGCTTGTACGTTCCCACTGATTTATATTTACAAAAAATGTTTTATACTTATTGCCTCCGTCAGATTCTTGTGACAGGCACCGTGCTGGAAAAGTTTGATGACTTTTTACACAGCCAAATAACCATGGCATAAAAGCTTGCAATGGTTTATGGGATGAGTAGTTCCTCACTCATGCGCAAATAATAATGTACACAATCTTACACAAATCTTTGTCTTTTCTTCCGTTTTCCAAATTATTATTTGGCCCCGAATCAAACGTTGTATGGTCACGAGTCACGACTACATTGACGAACGATTGGCTTGGTTCCAGGCTTAAAACTCTTTATATAACGATTTTACGAAAAGTCAACGGAGAAAATGTATGGGAAGTTTACTACTGGAACAAGACATGATCAAAAAGGGGGCGGTCACCGTTGCGCTCTATAAAGCACGGGGGAGACCAGTCTATGGGGAAACCCCAGACTCCAACGCTTAGTTCTTGATTGATATTCTGCGTCAGTGCTCCTACCTGCGCCACCTTACTGATGGCTTCATTGGCGTGCCCGTTCTACCAGCCAGGTAAAAAGCCCAGATATAAGCTGCACTCCATCAGCATGGCCTTTAATGTTTATGCACAGGAAGTAGGTCCTTGTGTTCGACGCCGTACAACATGGACCGCATGTATAGATATATACCCCGTTTTAATTGCGAACGCTCCAACCCCCGAATTATTTTGAAAGGTGGTTGATAAATACTAACTTAAATGCTATATATAGGCTGTCTTTGTTATACTGCTAATGATATGACTTTACTGGGACCGTTCTATAAAAACAATACCAGGTGTGGTGTGGATATGTTTGTGCAAACCATGTAGGTCTACGTAAGGGTTTCATTGAAATGCGCTCAACAATGTTGGGCTGCAACGCTTGTTGGCCTGGTGCTGCCTCCCTGTGTCAGCATGAAATACTGGCCTCTTGTGGACATTTAGCAAGCATACATTTGGTAAATCTTTACCTCCCCGACGTGCGTGTAATATTTCTATTTTTGTGTTTTCCAACATTAGCTAAGCTGGACAAAGCCACCTCTTCTCTGGATTGGATCCTGGGTAACTGGGAATCAGTCGAGCCTGGAGAGGGGTCCTTCCCCAGCCTGAAGGCCTTCCGCTACACAGAGGCCCTTCACTTCTCCCAAATGGGAGAGCCCATCATCAACTTTATGTGTGTTTTGTGTTCATTCAAAAACAGTTCTTTATTTTCATAGGTGTCATTTTAGGACCTGCACAGCTGTCCCACATAACAATAATTATGTCTGTGCTGCTCTTATATAGAAAGTCACGTGGTCAATGGGTGATCTCTTCACACGTTGGGTCTACCTATTGGCCCTGGAAGATCAAAATAGCAGACCATAATTAGTGCTATGAGCAACACCTGCGGTTGTCCTATGACGGTCCTTTTTCTGTTGTTTCTGTCTGTGGCGCTTGTGTTCGCAGGTTCAATGCCTCCGATGTGGAGACGAAGAAGATACTTCACAGGGAGTGTGGCTTCATCCGAATGCAAACGGGCACCAACCGAGTGGCGTTCATCGTTGCACAGAACTCTGGTACTTCATAAGGCTCCTGATGCAGACTAATTGGCTGACATGCAATAGCGCAGTACATGTCAACATCACATGGGTGTTTGACACCCATCCAACTACTGGGTGTAACCCAAATATGTGGTGACTCTCTTTTGGAAAGATGCATGCATCTGACTTTCCTTTGTCACTAGTTTTGTGTTTAAAGGTGTGAGGGTGATTAATTAGCCATTACAAGCAGTTTGAAAATCTGCCTTTTCCTGTGTTTTAGTGGCATCACAAGTGGGCGTGTCCACCTAGATGTATGATGGATGGATAAGAAACATTTGCTTCAGTCCACTGGGTAGGCTGGCAGACTGATCTATCCAGCAAAAATCTAGGTGGACACTCCCACTTGGGATGTCACTAAAACAGGAAAAGGCAGATTTTCAAATGGCTCATAATGGCCATTCACTAACACCAGGTGGCAGAATAGCACCCTTTTTAATCAAAAGTCTCTGCCAAAACTTGGTGACACTAACTATTGTGTACATGCTTCAGCTGAGACTCTGTGTGCAGGATTGGTGGAGGTTGAGGAGGGGGAGCTGGTGGGGAAGCAGCTGAGCCTACACACGCAAGCTCTGGCCAGGCCATCGTTTGCCAAGGAGCCCCACGTCAAGGAGGTATGGCTGCAGTGTGGACGGTCTCTAACAAGCCCTTCATTATTTTATTCATGTTTTTCTTCATGTTCATTGTATTGTCAAGCATCTTGTATCGCAATGTTTCACAAAAATCGCTTCATAAAGTCAGATTTCACCCTACCAGTAGTGTTGCATGAGTTATATTTATTTTTTCCTCAGGTCTCCAGAGTGTTTGAGCTCCAACCAGATGGGAAGCTGAAGCAGACGCTTTCCATGTCAACGGACAAGCAGCCAATGACGCAGCACCTGCACATCACCTACAGTCGCTTGCCTTGACGCAGATTGGTTTCAATACGAAGACCACTTTCTGTGTTGCTGCTAAAATAATAACTTGGTCTGCAATTTGTGGCCAGAAATGGAAAATCATGCAACAATATTCCAATCTCAAAACGTTGTACATTTGGTTATGGGTCATCAACAGGGATAAAGGGATCAATGTTTTGTATAAACAAGACTTGAATCCATGTTGCATTTACACTGCATATAGATTGCATCTGGCCATTCACTTGGCTGCCATAGTGTTTAAAATTTCTGTTTTGTTGTTCTTTGTAATCAAATAAATTATTTGCTCAACACCTGTGTGTATATGGACCAATTTTCAATGCAGGTTAATTCCATGAACCAAGTACAAAATGTGCTCAGACCTCAAGGACTGGCTTAGAAGTGACTGACTTTGAGTGAGCAAATTAATCACTCTGAGCAGAGTTCAATGACTCGCCAGTTATAAAAATGTGGGCGGGGGTCTGAGCAATTATTCAAACCCATGAGAATTTCAGGATAGTTTAAGCAGAGCCTGTGTATGGTGAGCCTTGGCACTCCTGAGCCCCTTTGTCCTGAACTTGGTTGCAGTTCCATTAGAATTCCACTGAGGTGATGGCAGGCAAGTGCAGATTGAATGGGGGTCTATGGAGCTAGACGGCTAAATGCATCTTTCACCTGCTTGTTGAAATATCGCAGATTGTATATTCTGCAAATTCAATAGATTATAGTTCAAAAGTCGAATGAGTAGTCCTTTTGATTTCTTACAGGTTGGGCTGTTGGCCATACACGCTAGCATTCTGCTAATGAATTGCGACTAAGACCAGAGACCTTGCTTGATGGCATCTGAAGCTAAAGCAGAATCAGAAACATCTTAAGGAGGACTTTACGTATAAGTTAATTGTATATATATATATAAATAAATAAATAACCCCCCCCCACCCCAATTTGAGCAGACTTTGATGTGAGACTACCCACACACAGACGGACAGGGCGAGGGCATAACTCCTTGGCAGATGTATTTTAAGGAGATTTTTAATGGACATTACTAACATGGTAAAGTGGCATAATTGAAACGTGATTCAACTGCTTGCATGTTTATAAGGTGTTTAAAGTTTATTTCAAAGTAAAAAATATAAATCATACGTAAATAATTTAAGTTAAAGTGACAACCAACAGGCACACTATACAATCAATGATTGCCATCAGAGTCTATCAAATACCACAATCGCTGATTGCTAAAATTATAAATAAAACTACTTACAGATTTGAAAATGATCACCGACATATGCAACATTGTGAAATGTAGCAGTGGAAAACCACAAATGTAACACACTGGGCACAACAGTTAGACTCAATATCATGATTTTGGTCAAGGTGATTATGATAGTTTGGGAAGGAGAACTGGGTGCACTGTAATAGAACACAACCGCATCAGAAAACCTCATAAAGTGCAACACAGTTGATGGCAGTTAAAAAATAACCTCATTCCTTAGCTGGAAAAAAACCTATTTGCCATTTGGAGTCCTCCAAAACAAATAGGAATGACAGTGTGATAGTTATCACAGAGCTGTTGAAAACAGCAAATTCCTATGTAGAGCTGAAACGAAGAGCAAGCACTTTTTCTGTCATCTCAAGATTGAACAAAAACCACAAGCTTAGACTTTTAAAGCATCAACGTTCACCATATACACGACTATATATTTGATTCTCCCGAATCGGTTTGGGAGTTGCACCCAAGCACCAGACAGTTCCTCTTGAGAAGCAGACCGCTTCAGGCAGTGAAGATGTAGTTAACCCGTGGGAAGTGACATCACAAAGTGCATTAGGTGCAACAAAACTGTACCCAGCTGCTTTTACTGCATTGATGGACATACACGTCTTTGGACGAAATGTGCTTGAAACAGACCGGGAACAAAAAAAAGCATCATGCAATGAAAGTATAATTGTGACTAAACTTTGAATGAAGCATAGCCACTCATTATGGATTCATCAAGAGGCATGAAGTTAATGCTGATGATACATTTGCTTATGGCCATTCAGCTACAAACTGTTAAGTCAAGTTGGGTCTGTTCCACACGGCAGCTGTGTCCATCTCTACTGACTCAAGCCTCTAGCAAGCTAGAGTCTGGTCAAACTGTCTTTGACTCATCAGGTCATTGTTCCTTCATGATGTAGACGTATACTGTAGTGAGAAAGTACTTCAAGGACTCCACAGTGGAGGACAGCCAGTGGTGTTCAGAGATGACGTCCTTCTTGATGACACATTTACTAATTTCCGTCTGGAGAAGGAGAGGGGTGAGAAAGAAAGAAAGACAGAGAGAGATCCCTTCAAAATGTGATAACTTTCAATGAAATACTGGGTTTGCTGCTGAAAGGTAAAAATGTAGCTTTAATATAGTTAATCAGCCAATAGGGGGTAGTATTTTCCTATGAAAGACAGAGTAGGATAGAGATCACTCACTCACACACACACACACACACACACACACACACACACACACACACACACACACACAAACACACACACACACACACACAC
>JAOPJL010000042.1:20497808-20509389 GCA_027123545.1 Trisopterus esmarkii | reverse complement strand
CAACTTGTACTATTACTGTGATATGTTTTTATACGTGTGATATGTTTCTTACTGGTGTACTTCTATTTGAGGTAATGCCTTAGCTGTGTAAAGTACATTGTGTCTACCTGGAGTATGAAATGCGCTATATAAATAAATTGCCTTGCCTTGCCATGAAGACTGCTACTCATCCTGCTGGCTCAAGAGGTCTGACAATTCTCTCAGAAAATTTTCTGGAGCTCTAGTAATGCCAAATGGGAGCCTACGGAAGAAGTATCGGCCAAATAGCGTTATGAAGTTTGTTAGCTTTGCACAGCTTTGTCTTCTTCCAAGGGCAGCTGCCAAAACCCGCTAGCCGCGTCAAGGAGTTAAAAGACTCTGGCCTGTGCTAATCTCGGCAGGATATCATCAATTGTGGGGAGCACATACTTTTCTCTGCTTACTGCTTTATTCAGCTGTTTGAGGTCCACACATATCCTAATCTGCCCATTCTTCTTAGGGACTGCCACCATGGGCACGCACTACTTTGTCGGTTCTCTGTCGGTCCCATCTCTTCGATTACGGCACACTGAACCATTCTCTACTATCCTTCAAGGGAATCTGTATTGGCTTTATATTCAGTAAGCCTACCTCTGTTGGAGCCGATGACTTGAGTTCTTCCAGTCTTTTGACGAAACCCATTGCCACTGATGCTTCATGTCTAAGGATGTTGTTTACAGTAGGTCCAGCCACAACAAACAACATTATTCTGACCTGCTTGTCCTTCACAGTAGTTGTGGCTGTGAACTGTCCTTTGCAATGTAGCTTTCCTCCTGGGCTCTCAAAATTTGCATTCACATTGCGTAGCTTAGGTTAGAATTTTAGGCTAGAAAAAGTATTTTCTGAAATTACACTGACATCAGCGCCCGTATCAATTTTAAAATCTAACTCTGAGCCTTGTATTGACAGTGAAACCGTCATTTTTATCTCCTGTCACTTGCCTGGTTTCCCCAAGGAAATGTGTGCTCCTGTGGTGCACTTACATTGTTCACTTCACGAGTGCGACATACTACAGCAAAATTTCCTCTTTTGTTGCATTTTCTGCATTCTTTGCAGGACAATCATGTTTTCCATGTTTTCCAAAATCACATGTATCAGCTAACTAATGAAGGCTACGGATGTATTCCTCCGCCGTGTCACCTGGCTTCTGTGAGCGTAGATGGAATCGTGAACGCTCGTGGATTACATTGACTTTGGGCACGAAATAGTTATCAAACTTTTCCATCACCTTTTCATAGGTCTCATCTTCACCTTCTCCGAAAACGAACGTCTTGTATATCTGCTCTGCTTCTTTCCCAAGTGCATTAATCACAGTACAGACCTGTACATCTTCATCTTCTTTGTTCAACTTTACCGCGATCCTGTAGCGGGTAAAATGTTGTTTCCATTCTGGCCAACGTTCAGGGTGGCTAAAGTCGAAGCTTTCAGGAGGACGGAATTTCGCCATCATCCCACTTCTGACACCATGTGAAGTTAATGAAAACGTGCAAGATATATTTATTTTACTTGGTTTACTGAACTTCATATGGTGCACGTACAGTACTTGAGGAGGAATGATACCGATCCCACCTATGCGCAAGACATAGATCTCCTGTAGTATAACTACGCATAGTGAAATAGATCCCTACATCACACTACTATCATACTAAAATGTTAAAGTGAAAGAGGGCGATTGCGTCAATAAGTTTGATTGAAAGAGCGAAAATAAATCTGACTGAGGAGAGAAAAGAACTAGCAACCTCTTGATTACTGTTATAGCGTCACTACTGCTAGTAGGCCTACCACTGCGACACTTGTTAAAGAACAGTGACACATCAAATTATCTTACTCTATAACTGAGAACTTTGTACATGAATCTTATTCGGCTTAATGACATTTAACAAAACAAATAGGCTATATATAATATATAAAATACATTATTTGACTACGCCGAATATTGAATATAATTACAACTAATAGATTTTATTGATACTGATGAAGCAACGATTACATCATTTTAAACTGTACTTCAATAGAAAAATATTAAAATAATATTAGCTATAAAGAGTATATATAAAGGGCGCTTTTGCCAGAGATCATGGCTTTCTGGTACTTCATATGTTGCAAAAAACGTTAATAACATGCAAATTAACTGATTAACGATCAGTTAACGACCGCCCATAGACTTTGAGCGACCAAGCAAGGCAGCAACCACAGCGACCCTAACCAGCGACCAACACAGCGACCAATGCGACCTACACTGCGACACACATCGTTAAGTCACTCACGGAGCTCGGCCTTCCTCATTTTTAAGAAAGGAGGAGAATGTTATCGTTGCTGTGGGCAGCAATGTGGTTCCGGAAGTAAAAATCCCCTCCATTTTCATCATAGAGATTTTGATTAAAAGCCTTAATGACATAACCATCCTAATTATACGTACCACACACCGTTATATTGTGATTCAATGGGTTTTACTCCTGTAGAAGCCAAGGCAACAATTTTTTTTTTGAAAAACACGTTTCATTCGCAATGTCATTGAGCCAGCAGGAAACGTTTACTGCACCCACGAAAGTGACTGCGTTTACATTCTGCAGCATGATCGTTCAATGAACGTAGTGAATAAAGATTGGATTAATGTAAACAGTTTTATTCAATCTGCTTCGGCAAAAGGATCGTCTCAGGACAGGATTAGCGAAGTCGATACGATAGCTGGGCTTGAGCCGGTCATCGTCGGCTATCCACCTGCTCGAGAATCCCGGCCGGGGATTTTACCCGGAAGTGGAAGGAGACGATAATAAATAGTGGTGTTGTTGCCGGAAAGGTCAAACGTTGCCAAACCAAAAAATGTATGCTACTGCTGCCTCGTCAAACTCCTTGTACGCCATCTTTGTTTGTATGACGCCAGATAGTTTGTTGTTGCTTTTACTTAGCCGTGATCCGGAAGTGGCTCTAGTACCACTTGTTGAAAGGGCTACAGCGCCACCTAGCATAGCGGAGTCAACCAGGTCTCCGGCCATTTTTCGAATCTGATCCTATGTATATATACTCAGACAAGTGACAGCCACCCCCCTCGAGTGGTAACATCGTTGTATGGCTTAATGCATGATAAATCAATCTGGTCCGACCATGTAACCACAGTCAGTGTCTACTACTGCTACCAGAGAATGTCTGGATGTGAAGGAATAGGACCGAACCTATTGCTACTGAACCTGATCGCTTACCACAGCCAGCATGATTTATATTAATGGAAAGTTAGAGTAGTGGTTAGAGCTGTAGATGAAATGAGCTGTACATGTAGAAAAAAAAAAAAAAGTATAGCTATAGCACTAGCAGTGCATTTTAGTAATTTGGGTAGTATAAAGGCAAAGGAATAAATAATGTTGAATGAATAACTGGAATATGAGACTGAATTCACATGTATTAAAAGTAAAGTTATCACGCAGTGACTGCAGTCAGCAAATTAACGTACTTTGTAGATGACAACTCTATACATTATGCTATATGAAACACTAACATAACACTAACATTTTCCAAATTCTTTTTTGGCCCGAATCAAACATTTTTTGGTCACGACTACCGTGATGAACGATTGGCTTGGTTCCACGCTTAAAACTCTTTATATAACAATTTTACGAAAAGTGGACGCAGAAAATGAATGCGAAATTTACTTCCGGAACTAGAGCTGTTAAAACGGGAGCGGTCACTGTACAGGGCAGTATATGGGCAGCAGCTTATTTGCATTTAAAGCAGGGGAATAGTGGTAGGTGCAATTTTTTTTTTCCTAAAAGCTATTTCCAGCAAACAGCTCCAAAAACATGTTTTGTTTTATTCTTACTTTCTTTCTTCTTCTTTCTTTATTTTTCTCTACAAACTTTGGGACCTATCTCCTTCATAAATTTTTCACCTAGAGACTTAAAAATATTAAAATGATCAGATTAGCTTGGAATTGCGCACTTCTTTTCAGATTCTTTAAATATTTTATACTTTTTAAGGTATTCTATATTAAAACACTATTTTTTACAATGGAAGTCAATTCTCTGACGCTTCAAGTACTTCATACTTCGTAACTTGGTCAATTTTCTATCGTTAACCTTCCTTCAAACGTTTAACAAATCAACACACTTGTAGCTTCAATAATCTGGAATTTTGATATCATTTATACTTTTTTCAGAATCACAGTTTAATTCCACACCACTTCAAATATTTCCAGTTGGTCTCACGTTTGGTCTCACGAGATACGTTGAGGCTCGAGTGAGAGGACAGGCAGTGTTGCCAGATTGGGCGGTGAGGCTGGAGCGTGATGGCCAAGGTGGCTATGAAAGGTAACCATTGCGGACCATGTCAACCTTAAACAGTTACGTTATTTCATGTTAGTGGCGCTTAAATTATGAATCGATTGGAAATATGATTGTTATATATCATGCGTTTGTCTGGGGGGACCCCCTTTAAGTTCTTGTTAGATTATTTCAAGTTGAAGCTCTACATAAATGTAAGATAATTGTATGCATGACAATGCATGACAATTTTAGGGTTGTTTTATCATTATTGTTTTATTCATACCAAACATACATTTTCTGTGGCTCTGTCCCTGCACACAGAGTGTGTGTGTGTGTGTGTGTGTGTGTGTGCGAGCGTTTGTGTGTGTTTGTGTGTGTGTGTGTTTTATTTAGTCAATTGGTCGTATTCAGGTGTTTATTGTGCTCACCCATTGGTCTTTTACATGCCTATTTTGTGTGTTGTGTATTAATGTCATCTTATTGACGGTCAGTGTGTTCTTTACACAGACCTTTTGAGGTTTGTGTGTGTGAGAGATAGATGAGAGGTTCCTTGTATGCCACATAACATCATAATTGTGTGTTAGGTGTGTATTCGTGTATTTGCCATTGCAGAAGTAGGACTATACGATTTATCGGATTTCTGGCAATTTAAGTTTTGGGCGGTTTTTAGTCTATAGTTGAGCTGGAAAATGCCAACAGCTCAGCTATTCTATATTTTATCTCAAATGTATTTAAACTTGATCACATTAGCTATTTGTTTAACTCTTCACTTTATTTGTTTCCAACCATTTAAAATGTTTTAAATGTGCATGCTTACATTGTTTACTCCATTAAGTCCCTTCACTTGATTTAATACCATTTAACATTTTGTTACGCCTTAAACTATGTGTCTTTACTAAAACATATTTTCAACCTAATGTTGCACTACAACACTCACTCATTCATTCCTTTGACTATATTGATGCATGCATGCAACACTTCAAAAGAACGTTAAAGCGTTAATTTGCTTGTCATGATTATCTTGTACAACAAAATGTTCTGTTAATTGAATTTCATTAAAGGTGATATTATACCGTCTGGTGTGAGTGTGATTACACTCACACGTTACAAGCCATTTTGAAAATCTGCCTCTTATGACATCGCAGGTGGGCGTGTCCACCTGGATGTGTGCTGGATAGATCAGTCTACCAGCCTACCCAGTGGACTGTAGCAGACGTTGCTCATCTATCCGTCATACATCTAGGTGGACACACCCACTTGTGATGCCAGAAGAGGCTGATTTTCAAAACGGCTTTTACCGGCTAATCACACCTGCTAATCATTATACCTGGTGCTATAATATGTCACCTTTAAATTTCTCATGACTGTCTGAAGGCCCGGTCAGACCAGATCCCGGGTTGATAACCTGTACCTTTGTTTCCTTCCACCGAGCGTCATAAACTGGACAACACAAAAAGCTGTGGCTTCTGAGTTAAGCCGCATAACAATATTCTATCAGATTAGGTTAGGACATTGCTTTATACAATCTACCAATGTCTGAGGAGATCCTGTCCAATCACACGGCTGAATGCGCGCTGCGGGACTTGCTTATTGCATAGTCGACTGTCCCTCCCCTTCCACGCATGGTGGTTCTGTTCATTTCAAACGGACAAGTAACAAACGGTTTCTCGCGGAATGAGACCTTTAACGCATAGTATTTATTTGATCCATTATACTTTTTACTTGGAAAAGTATTGCTGCTTATTATTTAGCTGTTTTTAACTTTTCAGATTTTAAAAACAGTAAAAGCAATACCAGTTCCAGTCATAACAATGTTTAGTGGGCTTTCCACTGAAAAATCCCAAAGTATCCGAATCGTTGTCTGGTATCCATATCTATAAAAGATATATACGTCTGCAATACATTTATCCACTTTGCTGATGGTTCTTCTAACCAGAACAATTAGAATATATATTTTATATCTTCATCTTCTTCATAGCTTTCTTAAACATAACCAACCTAACAAATCTTGTATTTCATTTATTTGCATTGTTTTCACTTCAAGTCCTCCTTTCAGGGGGAATTATCAACCATAAAAATAGTAACATTATTATTTTAACGATAAAATCACTGTTCTAATTTTGAAATGTTCACAGCTAGTCTATCATGCATTTATTTAGTGTCCCCTTATTCATCGAGTCTGAATACAAAAAATAGAAAATTAACCAAAAACACTCAGAATCCACAAGAATCCAAATGATGGTTGCAAGAGGGCATCTAGGACATAATTCATATGTCCTGTCATGTCTGCTTACATTCTGTTGTAAATGCACTGCATTTTCTTAAATTCATTTTACTATTTCATAAATACTTCTTTAAATTAAAGGGTCAGTTTCTTCTTCGCCCCCTGACTTGCATGTCTCTGGTCCATTTGATCATGGTCTCTGGGGAGCGGTACAGGAAGATGAGTTTGGAGTAGAGTTCCTCCTCCAGCTCCAGTTCTCCTGTCTCACGAACCTGGACATGAATACAGCCAACCATTACAGTGATGATATCATGCTTTATCAACTTTTCCCATTGCTTTAGACTGTTTTATGACATATGTATACATGATTTTCATCTGATAAGCTAGAAAAATCCAAGTCAGAACAAGGGTCTTCGTGCCCACCGAGAACGCCCCTCAATAAATGCATGAAACAGCTTGTTTTACGTCAGACTTTAAAGTGGGTGTGCTGAAGTGCAGAAGAAGATGCTGAAACTGGTTTTGCAAAAATGAACAGCGTAATAAGGGATATTTATAACCTACATGCATGTAACCCTAGTATTAACCCTAAAACCTTTAGGGGATCTTTAACATAAGATCTAGGGTTGGCTCTCATTTGGATGGGGATTTCAGCTTACCTCAGTATTTAGCAGGTCAATGCGCTACAGTGTGTTGTAGTGTGTGCCTTGTGTGGTCTTAAGTGCGCACACACTCACCAGGAATATGTCAGTGCACAGCTTTAGGATGCGATCCACACAGGGAAGTTCCTCAAACATGATGGAGTGGGAGATCTCACTGAAGAACCCACGGACGAACTTCCCTATCACCAGGACCACCGACACATACAGACCCATGATTCTGCAAGGAACGGAGTGGTTGGAATAGAAGCGCAGAGACGTAATGTACTGTTCCTCAATACATGGCACAGCCACTGTGTGGGTGACTTGTATACATTTGATCCTTACCCGTATCCAGCAAGGAAACCCAAGCTCGGCGGACTGACTTTGTCATTAAATATGACCATGGGCAACACGCGACAGCTGCCTGTGGAAGGTGTACAGTTATCTATGGCGATGTCCCACCACTCCTGGGTCCCACTGCGGTTCAAGGACCTGTCGCTCATGAGGGACAGAGTCACATTCTGGTACCCATCCTCATCCCCTGAAAAGAAAATCAATAATTACATTTATGAACAGCACTGCAGCAGATGAATGATAATTCATGATCCAAAGTCAATGAGATGCACATACTTGACATAAAAAGAGAGTGTTCAAGTTTTAATAATCCCCATATTGAATGTATATCGAACAACTTTTCTTATCTGAATAGTAGAAGATCGACCTATAAAGCGAGTAATGTGTATGTGTGCGTGTGTAGGTATGTACGTCCTTATCTGTAGGTCCGTTCGGCTGCGCGTACTGACTACTGTACACGTGGCGTGTTTACTGCTGGGGACCAGGGAAGGGTGATGTCGACTTATTTGGACGTGTTGTTCAATATGAATAAATATGAAGTCAGCTGCACGGCAGTGGGCGGGGCTCCAGGGCTCTGGACAGACGACACTCAACAGGCCCACACATGCCCCGGCTCACTGTCTGCCCCTCAGTATGACTGTACCGCTGGATACAGTGCTCTCATATTACTCTGACTATAATGAGTGTAGTTTCTGTTTTTCCGATCTGACGAAGACCTGAAGTCCTTCAGTTTTCTCCACAAGCGTTAATTCGATGGACTCCACAGGGTCGGGTGTGAAGGTGTTTGAATGAGCAGCGATACGGTAGGCCAGGAAACCCTCCAGACAGGCGCTTGGAACGGGCACTAGGCAGGCACTGCACTAGTACAAATAAACGCTCTCATCCAAAGCGACTTACAAGTTGAGACTTGGGCTAATGAATGCGTTCAATTATTCTGCTGCATGTTGTTCATGTGATGCAAACGGGAACATGAGATATTAAGGTGGACTCTGACCTTCATAGAGCTGGGTGACCGGCTTGGCCTCAGCGCCGTTTGGGGCTCGGATGTAGTTGGGGAACATGTGAGGAACTTGCCTGGAAAGGTACAAATTGACAGGTAATCAGACACAGCATTCAGAAATGAGATGCAGCCCTGAAATATGTAGCCTGTGAACCAGACAAATCTCACAATGTTTGGCTCCCCTCCCATGCAAAAATAGTTCTGCCCGGTAGGAGATAGACCGACTATAGATCCACTTTTTTCTATTATGAGGCGGGATAAATACGATGAAGGGATAATTAGGACTGCACTAAAAGATCTATTTATTTTTTTGCTCAGTGCAGGGTCCCTTGTTTTGGTTGATCTGAAATACGGCCCAGAGGGCTTTTGGTCTAACCTGTTAACCACGCCCATTGTAAATCAAAAAATGAATGGAGAAGTGTCCACCTAGATTAATTTCAGTGAGCAATTAATCTGTCAATGCCAGCCTATAAAAGTTATGCCCAAACATTTAACCCATTTTTGGATTTCCAGAAGAGAAATATTCAGAGAAAGATTCAAACAAAGATGTCAAGTCTTAATTAACTGTGTAAGCTAAGAAATGTGTTTAACCAGCTGTTTTTGCTTTCTAAGCATGTTATACTAACATGTTTGCATGCACATACACACACATTTCTGCCAACATGACCTACACAGGCTCAGTGCGGTTGCCAACCAGTAGTGAAGCCAGGTCCGCTCTGACTGGGTTTCCTGGCTCCAGGTTTATGGAGTGTTTGTCAAATGAGTGTTCGACAGTCCCACCTTTACCCAAGTCTCTGTAGGAGGGAAATACACAGAGATCAGGTGTTAAGTCTCTTCGTTGAAGACACGTATTTTAAAATGGCTTCCAATTTGGGCAAATTAATAATGTATACTTTTTGTTCATTTTTGTTCACTCATTTTGCCGAATGCACCCTGCCTCTTGGTGACTCATAGCCCCCAGTCACTTAACCCTGGGTTTGGTCACAATGTACAATACCAACATTTGTATTTACATTTATCGCATTCAGCAGATGCTTTTATCAAAGAGAAACAAGTGCCAAGCACTTATTACAATATCTAGGATAACCTATTCCCCTTATACAACAAAGATAGCTAGGATAAGATGCTACACAACTAAGTGCTATAACTAAGTATGATAATTAACTAAGTACGCTAATAAGATACTTGAAAGTTATTTGAAGCCATGGTGGTTATTTAATGTGTATGGAAGAAGACACTGTATGTGGCTACTTTCACCAGGTTTGTCTGGTTTGTTGCACAACAGCTGCTGCTATTGCTGCTCTACTCATTGGTTTGCAGTGTTGTTTACCTCTGGAAGTTCCACGCTAGCCGCAGCGTTAGGTCACCAGGACTCCCCAGCAGCTCCTTGACCACCTCCTGTCGGCTGGGGGGGCTGATCCTCCACACCGACCCCGAGCTCCCCTCGATCCGGGCCGTCACGATGTCCTCAGCACTGTAGAACGTTATGAACTGCATAGCCACCTGCAAAAACCACACTAGATTCAAATGGTGACTGGAGATTTCAGTGACTATATAGTTGTTCAATCTAACTGCCAGAAGAAAGGAAACCTACAAAGATCACTATCATGCATCGTGAAATGGATGGCAGAAAGCAGTCTACAGCATGGATACTTACAGCATTGTCTCCAAAAAGTGTTGTCAGTCTGTCATAGTCTGCCTCAGAGAAGGGCTGGATGGACTGCTGCTGGGCACTCATAGTGAACAGGGGCTAGAACACACAAGACCCACCCTCAGAAAGAGACAGACATGTAGGTACAGGATGATGGAGTGTTGTTATCGGGGAGGGGAGACCTTCACCCACATCACAAAACAAACATTATCTTCAGTCATCTATGCATGTACCATACCAATTTCCTATTTTATTTTACTTTACAGATCTCAACCACACTAATTAAGATTCTTGAAAGTTATTTGAAGCCATGGCCGTTATGTAAGGTGTATGGAATAAGACACTGTATGTGGCTACTTTAACCTATGTCCGTTGGTATTGTAATAGTATCAATTATATTACTGTTGTGGTCTGGTTTATTGCACAAAGTACCCCTTAGATGTGTGTGATGTTAAGCCGCAAAAAAATCATTCAGACTTTGGCTACGTCAGCCTCCGATATTAACAGTCTAGATTCATTATAGCTATAGGGTTGAAGAAAAGAACCATCATATATTTAATCATTACCTCATAACCTCCAAGCTTCACGGTCACAGTGACATCGATGGGATGGTTGACCACACCCACCACAGATCTGACCAATGAGATGAAGAGAAGTGGGAACCAAATAATGCATATCAGGAAGAAAATGATAAGTCCGCCCATTCCGTATTTCACTATCTTCTTCTTCTTCTGCCCTTTAGGCTGGGGGTATTTCTGACAAAAAAGAAAAAATATGTTCAAACACACAAACAACATGCACATCAACAAACACAAACAAGGAGCAATACAAACATTCACCCCCGGGCGCGAAGCCACATAAGGTCCAATATATATATTGTTTCAATCAAGTATCATTATGCTGCAAATATTTACAGAAATGCTCTTTTTGTTAATTTTTAATATTCTGCGCTTAATTTTGATTGGGTGAAGCGATGTAGGCGGCCACAGTGTGCGTCCGTAAACTGTGTTCACAATTGCTGCAATCTCTAGCGATTCTTTCATGCTGCGTTCACAACAAAAATGTGCTTGCTTGTTTGCGTCGTGGCCTGAGTTTGAGAGAGGCTTCCTCTGGTGACTCCGAGCTCTGGCGGGAGGCCAGGGCCCCGTTTCCCGATAACGATGGATCCACGTTCGTGGTTACGATGGATCTTTCGATGCATCGTCACATTTTTTCGAGCGTTTCCCGAAACTCCTCTTAACATGAACGCGTGTGCACTGCTCTTACGACGTCGCAGGTTTGTACCTGTCCACTGACACGTTGCTGAAATGGGCTTTGTATGAGGGGGAGACGCAGGAATGTTGTTGGATTAAACTATATTTTTTGGCAGCAAAACAATATATCCCCGTCAAGGCCAACAGTAGAGTAGCCTAGGAAAATAATAGACTAATATGAAAGCTT
>JAOPJL010000042.1:20357360-20367768 GCA_027123545.1 Trisopterus esmarkii | reverse complement strand
TCTGTGTGTGTGTGTGTGTGTGTGTGTGTGTGTGTGTGTGTGTGTGTGTGTGCCTCCAGGTCGTTGTGCTTCCAGTTCTTACTGCCAGTTATCCAGATCTCTCTCATGTGTGTGTGCATCGGAGGAGACCCCAAGGGCGTCCGGGTGGCCGTGGTGAACAACGAGACCTCCTCCTCGGGCTACAGCCAGCTGCTGCTGGGCTTCCTGGACAACTCCAGCATAGAGCAGGTAGTTGTTCAACTGATTGCAAAGAAATCAGTCTCATCCACATCTAAATCTTCTCGTGGGGTATCAATGAGTCACAATGGTTGACTCACAAAATCACAATAAGGGGATATCTTTCTTTTCATCAAAATTGAAGTGTTTGGTTGAGCCCATATTAACGCTATTATGCTCCCACCTGTAGTTCCACAGATTTATTTTGGAATCCCTTGCTGAATCTTTTGAAAGAACCATTCAAATTGCATTGGATTATTTATTGCATTGCATCTGAAAATCTGGATCATTTCATTGTACAGTAGATGGTAATGTATATATTATGGTTATATACAAAAGGAATACTCCACGTTGTCATCTAGTCTTATTCTACCTTTAGCTGTAAATAACTGACATTATTTAAGGAGACTCCTGTTACACACCTTTAACATGGCTTGAACATTTTGAAGTCACATCACAATGTTTTACTCATACTTTGGAAGCATAGGAATATAGAAATGTTATTGTAGTAATGGTGTTTGGTCATTGTTTAGTAATTAGTAAAGTAGTAATCATTCTTGTTATGATCGAACAGGGGTAACCCAAGCACATACACAGACACCTTGTAGGGTTGTAGGGAGGATATGAGCAGTATGGAATAAACAGGAGGTGGACAGGCAAGGATGGATAACATGCAGGCAGCACTCCTGGCATGTAGAGGAGCACACAGGGTGGATGGCAGGTAGGTACAGGGTTGGTGATCCTGGGGCAAGGAGAACACAGAGACAACAGAAGGTAACACGGAACACAAAATGTATTTAGAAATACAAAATTCAGTAATGCCCAGACAGGTTATCTACCACTGTGGTTGAAACAACATTTACATTTACATCTGGCGATGATTGGGTGAAGAACCAGGGTTGAAGTAGGCAGCGATGATGACTGCAGTTGTTCAAGTCCAACAGGTGTAGAGCCGGGGAAAACGAGGGAAAACCTAACCCAGGAGGGGGAGACAGAGCAGAGCATCTGCTGGGTACAGCCACGGCCGTAACACTGGTTGTTACACACAATACCAATGATAGCATCTAAATACATGTATGAGAAGATTAAATTGAGATGAGATATGAGATATTATGGAGTCATTTTCAAAATGAACAGTAAGCTATTTCTCTCATGACAGTTGTACAGCAGAATATACTTTACTGTTAAAAGATAAGATGAGATATAATTAGCGTCATATATAAAATACAAACATATTTGTGTGTGTGTTTTATCTGAGCTCCAAGCTGATACAAGCCGTTGAAGCAGGTCCTCCTCCCTCTGAACCCCAGGTACCCCTGAGCCACACAGACGCCTTCACAGGGATCTACAACGGAGAGTACTGGGGGGTCATCGGCTTCGGACAGAACTTTTCCAGCTACATGACCAGGAGGTGAGAGAAGTGTAACACAGACACTATGGAGCTACGTAATGACTCAAACAGGCCTGCTAGGACCGCATTGTTTATGTAAACGCCCCTCTTATGCTGTTTCCTTTGATAGCATAGCATCCAACTAGCTTGGGTACAGCCACGTATTGGGAAATTAAGTGATATATCGATGATGAATTAAAGATCATATAATTGATCATTACTCAAATTACATTGTATTCAAATTGTGTCATGGTTCTATAAATCAAAATGCATGGCCTCGCCTTTCCTCAACTAATCTTGAATTGTTTTGCTTGGTGGACTTATGTTGCAACCATTCCTCAACCCATCTATTATATGTATTGTATTTATTGTCTGAATCATATCTATTCTATCTATTGCAATTATTGTATACATTATACACTGCTATCAATTGTATTTATTTTATCTGTTGTATGTATTCGATATGTTTTATCTATCTATACAATTGTATCAGAACAGAGAATGCTGAACTTCTGTGAATTGCTATATACCACACAGCTCTTTGTCAGAAACCTATAAAAAGCTTAGAATACGTCTTCTGCTCATTCTCTACGATGCACTGCCAGTAGACTGCAGTCATGGGGATGTTAGCCAACACCCTTTGTCTGGTACAGACACCGATACGGCTCACCTGGAGCCAGAGGTTCTTGTTGTAATGCTTGTGTCTCACCTTCTGATTGGCCAGGGCTCTCAACCCGCAGGTTTCTAAAGATGTGGTTGATGGAGGCTCAGTTCACGTCTGGCTGGACCTGACAAGTACGTTTGGAACTCTGGAGGAATAATCTCCTAGCGTTGTTACGTTTCAAAATGTTTCCATTGGTTTAAAATCTGTGTTTATAAGTGTATCCTGCTAGCTCTAGAGAACAACTCAGATGTGGTTGTAATGCACACTATCAGACTTCTTTCCCACCTTAAGAGTAGGCTGCATAAGGAGCAGGCTTCACTTGTTTACATTTTGGGTGTATTCCATTCATTCTGTGGTATTCATGGCCTCCCTCATATTTATTATTCGTGAAATTTGGATTTTTAAATTTTTTTTAACGAAGTCAGCCATCTTCTTCACAGGGAAATGCCAGCAACAATCCTTCCTCCTAGGTATAATCCTATTTTTATTGGGAGTGTACACATAGAGGAGGGGCTTGGGAGGGCTGAGCGAGAGCCCCTTGGTTAGGAGAAGCTCTACAATGAAATACGATTTACTCAGTTTAAATAGGTAAAGAATAGAAGTGTAAGGGAAACACTATCGGTTACAGATGGCTCCGCTGTCTAGGGCAGGGAGACATTTTGTTAAATGAAAAATTACCTCCTCAATTGAAGTCTATGTGTGGTACACACTGCATTAGCTTGGTGGCTGGCATGTAGCAAAATTCAAATGGAAGTGCAATTTGCAATTTGCAATTCAATAAGTCATTGTATTATGCAATTGACAATTCATTCTGCAATTTAATAATGTAATTTGAAAATACGTTATTCAAAGTGTATTTTAATATGCGAAGTGACAATGAAATCCTCGACTCAATTTGAAAAAGTTATAGCAATAAAAATAGAACATTCTTCACATTTTCTGAGTGCCTTTATTCAAATGGAAAAGCTATGGCATCTCCATGATTGCAATGCACTTCACTTGGTGTGTTGCAAAATTCAAATTACATTTCAATCTTTTCTTTGTTTCAACTTTATGGTCGTATGTATCAGCAATGGAGGAGACTGGCGCTACGCTCCGAAGTTTAGCAAATGATGTGGAGAACAATAGAGTGCACTTGACAGAGTGTGTGCTCTTGGAGATAGGATAGATGACTTATCCTTGCTGGTACGTTTTGATGCCAGTGTGGTAAACAAAGATTTCGACCTACCTTGGAGATACCCTCTGAGGCAATAGAGGGACACCTCTATTACCTCTAAGGTGAAGGAGATCCCGGACCTGTATGGCGTCCACAGATTTGGGTGTAGGCTGGTTCTGTGGACACCATACAGGTCCACTATGGGAGATGTGTCCCTCTATTGCCTCCAAGGGTATCTCCACGGTAGGTCTCCTGACCCTACGTTTCGCACCCAGTGCCTGTAGCACTTGGGAAATCCACACTGGCGTCAAAACGTACCAGTAAGGATAAATCGTCTATCCTAGACTCCCAGAGCACGCACTCTATCAACTGCATCTGTGTCTTCAACATGATTGTTCTCCACATCATATGCCACACTTTGGAGCGTAGCTACAATCTCCTCCATCGCTGACACATTCGAACATATGTTGTGTTGACATCACTGTGAATTATGGGGAAAACATTTTGTCGTATTGATTTAATCAGGTTATCGGCAACAGTGAGAATAACTTAGGTCGGACTTGGCCAACGGGAATATTTGAGGCCACTTGAATCCCAATTCACATGTGAAAAAAAGAGGCTAAACTTTGATGTTGATGTTGAAATTAACTGCCCCCAGTAGTCTTAAATGTGAAGTTGGTATTTTATTTTCTTATGGTGTATATTATGTGCTAACTAACCAGCAATTTATTCATTTTGATCCAAATAATTATGTTTCTGTAATTAGTATCCATTATTATAAATTTTATTCTCTTCTCTTCTTCTGCTTTACCGTGTCTCTCATGCGTCTTCGCGTAGAGCCATTGGGCTGTTGCCGTAAAGGATTATGGGATTATGGGATTATGGGATACCAATATCTCCTTTCCTTTCATAAAGGTTGGTCAGGAGTAACTTATGCTAAAGGAGGCTTAAAGGATGCTTTGAGGCTCCTTTCCTAAGCATTTTTAGAATACAATCCACCTTTCCTCCAAGTACTTCCAGGTCAACTCCTTAGGAAAGGAAGTTTCCTCTGCAAAAAAGACTATTCGTAGAGGCCCCAGATTTAGTTAAAAGAGTTGCCCAGTTGGTGACCAGAATGGTTTACTAATGACGTGCATGAACATGGCGGAACATTAAAGTTTTACTCAATATAAAAGAATAACTGCTGTGAATAACTTTAAGATTCCCAACACAGTGCACATGATATATAAATAATATAATAATATAATATTTTGCAAAACGTTTTGCAAAGCGTTTTGCAGATTGAAATGTCATTTGCATTTTGCAATACACGGAGCGTGGCAAAGTGCATTGCAATCATGGGGTGCTATAGCTTTTCCTCTTGAATAAAGGCACTCAAAAAATGTGACAAAATGTTATTTCTAATTTTATTGTTATAACTTTTTTTTTTCAAATTGAATTGAGGATTTCATTGTCACTTTGCATAATGTATTTTAAAATTACATTATTAAATTGCATAATGAATTGTCAATAGCATAATGCAATAACTTATTGAATTGCAAATTGCAAATTGCATTGGAATTTTAATTTTGCTACATGCTTCCATAGGGCATGAGCCACACTTGAGTAAGATCAATATGGAAATTTCATGTTTATAAATGATGTGTATGAGCTACATATGTAATGTTGAACAGTCATGATCTTGTTGTTTCTATTTCTATCTTTAGATCGTCAAATTGCTCTGATGCTCCAGAAGAAAGTATACCAGGCTTTTCAGGTACTAAACCCTTACTTTTGGGTTTTTGTGAATGAACAAAATCATAAATTAGACGATGGAATAAAGTTGCAGTTATATCTCGTAATAGCAAATGTCCAAATAGAAATTACTCTGAAACAATACAAACTAATTTCATCTGTGTTTCAAGATTCATACCTTTCTTTAATGTGACCACACACACACACACACACACACACACACACACACACACACACACACACACATCTGTTTAGTGCTATTGACTGTGGATAAACATTAACCCACTGTTTCAACTGGAATTGGATCACTATGAGATTAAACAAGAGATTGTTTGTGGTGGAGAGTTCTAGGAAGGAGGTGGGCTTGTTATCCCCGTGGTGACTCATGGCAACTTTAAAGCAAAAATAAAGCGCTGCTCAGACGGTGCTTTGCCATCCATACACACGGTTGCGTTACACTATTTGTCCCTAATAAGCCTTGCCCAGAACAAGCTACACACATCCGCACACCATCTGCTTTATATGCAAGTGTCTGGGAAGCTGAACTTTCTCTTGTACGCTGCAGTCAAGCCCCAACAGAGCTCCACACGTCCACACACCAGGGCACCTCGGCCGTGACGTGGGTGTGCCGGAAAAGGCCCTCAGACGTCGGAAAAAGAACGCCACTTGCATGGAACGTTCTCAAACTATTTAGTGGAGACTGGCCTATATTATGGGATTTAGCTCCTGTTTTCTCTGACTTACGGTAGCAATTGAATACCAGTGATTTAATGTATTATCATACATAATTTTTTACTATTTTAAGATCATAAGACATATAACCATGTTTAAAAAAGTTTTGGATTAACTTGCTCTTTAATGGTCATAGTGACATTGAAACACTGTATACTGTTTATGTACCTGATGCTTGATAAAAGATGTGTTGCCTTTTATCAACAGGAATTTGTAGATTATAAACTGGACAGCAAGGCTTACATGGTGGCTCTGCCTATTAAGGTAATATTGTCCATTTTTATTGACCTAAAGTATGAATTTTGTCTACTTCTCATTAAAATAACTGTATCGTCAAGATACATATTGCAAATGAATGCTCAATCCCTCTTAAATTCAAGCACTAAAACGTTGGACGTTCTCTCTCTAATTCAATTTCTCTTTCTAATGCTCCGCTTTTCCCACCGTCCTGATAGCAACGCATAGAGAAACATGAAGAGGTAACCAATGTCCACTTTCTGTATCCATCAGATAGAAGAGCCGATCTATGGAAGCCTCAACACTGACTTCACCACCTTCATCACCCCGGGAGCCGTGCTCAGGTCCGTACTGTGGATTCGTTAGACAACCAGTTATGACCTACGCTGTGTATTGTATAGAGTTAGTGTTTGGCCCTAGGGGATCCTAGACAGCAGGCGGCACATTGGTGTTGGTCCTGAATACTTCCTGGAGAAAGGCTCTCTGTGTTGTTGATATCAAACACGACTGATGCATCGCTGCTCTCTCTGGATGTGGAGGAAGATATTATTTGTATGCTGTTATACTTTCTTTGCCCCTTTGCGGAGGGGTCGGAAGCCAATATTTTACAGACTGATGACAAGCTCACACAACCTCTCCTCAAATGCGGCCATCTTGAATAAATAACAACAGCAGCATAGGAAGTACAAACAACCTGTGTGAGGTAATCTGATCCTCCATTCCACCCTATGCTCTGGGAGTGGTGTTGGGCGCCTCTCCGTGGGCTCAGGAACGTCGAGGTGCGAGGAGCACGACATTCATGTCTCGTCCAACAACAGAACAAACAAATCAAGCCCTCGAATTGTTGCGCGTGAAGCTTGTGCAAGGGCATGATGAGGTCATTTTTGGTGAGGTGGTCGCACGCAGTTCATGCACACTGACTATAAACTGGGTTAAACTGACCATAAAGGATTACTTTATGACTCTGTTACATGGTGTTACAAATATTGCTAGATAAGTGAGCAATTTCTTATCTATCTTTTTTGTTTTTGTCTGTTGGTGTTCAGCATCACCTTCTACCTGGCGGTGGGGCTCACAGCACTCTCCTTCGTCCTGGAGAGGAAGGAGGGGCTGCTGGACAGGTGCTGGGTGGCAGGTAATGGAACAGGGCTCTTAGGATGGACAATGCTGCCCCCCAGGGGAGTAGTGCTGGTACTGCGGTAGAACAGGATGGACAATGCTGCCCCCTAGGGGAGTAGTGCTGGTACTGCCGTAGAACAGGATGGACAATGCTGCCCTTAGGGGAGAAGTAGACACCAGTGTGTAATAAACGAAGTATTTTGCTATTCGTTCATCAACATTATCCTTCAATTAACTATTTTAGCATAGACAGTTTCGGACCCAATCCTGAATTTCTAACACATTAACAATATTAGTATTTCATTTATGGACTGAATTGTTTATATATTACTTGTAGTTTTTTTTCTCAAATTCAACCCACGATCTGCTTTGCTGTATTGTAATACTGTATTTGTAGTACGATAATATCAAATTCAATGATCCCTGGTCACCCATTTTCGAACAGTTTCGAATAAGTGGGATTTAGTACCAGTAGCTCACCTTGAAAAATAGAGAAACCAAAAGATGTAGTCCCTGTGTCTCGTTATCACGTATGTTTTAGCAGATCCTGGTTGTATTCAATGTCAACACCATCAGGTACGGTAGGTAGAGCCAGAACCTCTTCTGACCACTGCCCTGTCTACGCAAATGTGGACGTTAGTTTGCTAGTACCCTTCCAATATCTAGAAGCAGTTTACTGACTAATAATGACTTTCATTACTCTCTTTCCTAGTTTCAGTTTAACGTCCCTAATCTGATTTCCAAATAAAGAAACATTTTATAAATAATTGTAATTCACTATTGTCTTATAACACAATTATTAAATATGGGAATATTAAACAGTTCACATAGGAAACCAAATGTCCCCCTTAATAACCTGTTTAAAGCACTACTTAAACCTCATGTTTCTGGATGAGGAACACGCACAGTAGCGGATAATCATCCACTCTGTTGAATCACTTCATCACTCACACATTCACCTTCAGTTCAACAACTCATCAGATCTACAGACCGTGGTTCCTGGTCTATCAGTAGAAACACAAAGGAACCAGTCTGCTGAGACGAGATGAATGAGATTAATCACCAGGAGGGTTCAGTCTGTATGGCGGGAAAACTTTCGTTCAATGTTCCTGATATTCCCGACCACACGTTGTTTGCCAAACAACCTCCGCCCACCGCCTGCCTGGCGTGACGACCCCCATGTCCAACCAATAGGAAAATAAATACACTTTGACAATATGGATACTACAATGTCACAATAAAGACAGTTGTACATTTCAGCTGTCAAGGTCATGTGTTACAGCTGTAGTGTTGGTCCCGCTGCCATCCAATCGAAGATATCTAGACCATTCAAAGCTAGACCCTTCATTTTAATGATGCGTGAAGGAATGGGACTGATGGAGGCTAATGTTTGAATGGTCAGATTTATGATCAGCACTATATGTCAATTGATGTGAGGTCATTCCTACGATTGTAGGGAATCTTACATTAATAACATACAGTTATGTGTGCATCTATAAAATGAATGGAAAACATTTGTTTTCACATTGACTATGCACACTAAACAACAGTAAAATAAAGCTAATTGGAAAGGATCGATGGGTTGACCAGGGACTTTAATGTATACCAGTATTCTTTTGCTGGATGGAAGTTTGAATATTATGTAAATAGCAATGGGATATATACTTGTATATCATGGCCTCATGAGCTTTTCAGATTCATTGTTGTGAGATTCCATGTAGAGAGAATAAGTCCTAATACCCGCCTTGTCCATCTGTTATGTAGGTTTCTTTACATAACAGAAACATATTATTTTCATTTTGTTGACTGTTTCTCCACCTGTTTTTTTTTTCAGGTGTGAGCTCTTTAGAGACCATGCTGGCCCATCTTCTGTCTCAGCTGTTTGTGATCAGTGTCCAGATCCTTCTCATGCTGCTATTTGTCCTCCTGGTTTTCAAGGTAAACACACAAAATACTTGCACCGCTCACAATCCTGTTCATTATGAGTCATACTCGTCATATAACCCCAGTAAGAGCACAGGGCTCTGGGTGTCCCTGGATCAGAGCCCCTCTGGCATTGGGTGCGGTGATATCATGCTTTTCCGACTCCCTTTGCTTTACACTATTATATGACACATGGACACACACGTCTACTAAGCAAAAAAAAGTATGAGCGAGCCACCCAGAACGCCCCCTCAATAAGTGCATGAAACAGCTTGTTTGCGATGTTTCACGCACATCGCAACAGAGTGGGCGTGTTGACCAATCACAGCAGACTTGGCTACTTGGGAGGTGGAGCCTTAATGCGACATGATACAAAAAGGTTTTTGAAAGTCGTGAAATTGGTTTTGTAGAAATGAACAGTGAGAATAATAAGGGGTATTTTTAACATACAGGCATGTTACCCTATTCTATTTATGCGAAATGCAATTATTAACCTTAAAAAAGCCTCTTCAAGCGCTACCTTCTGCTCCCGGTGTGTGGCTGCAGATCCCTAACGAGGGCTCTCTGGTGCTGGTGGTCGCCCTCATCGTGCTGCAGGGCGTCACGGGCATCGCCTTCGGCTTGGTCATCTCCGCCGCCATCGACGACGAGCAGAGTGCCAACCAGGCGGCCTTAGGCGTCTTCTACCCCAACCTGGTGATCAGCGGTACGTTACGAGCACACTGTGGTACTCATGTTTCATTAAGCACACTGAGATCATGGAAGACTTTCTTTGAATTGCCCAGGCCCTGTTCATATAGTATTTGGTCTGTGCATTCATATTGCACTTCAAATAACGAGTCTGGTTGTAACCATCTAAAACAATGACAATAATTGTTCAATAGATTTGCTCCATACTTTCCCCATATCAACTGGACCATAACATATAACCTGGAGCGCCAAACTGCCAGTTGTCCCTTGTGATCGTTATTGTTTAATTTGATGTGGCTTTGCATGTACAGTATGTCTCAGAGTTTACGCTTTCATATGTAAACTCACAAATGTGTTTGTTTTCTGTTACTTAATTTTCAACCAAACACAAGCAGTGTGTTCATTCCTGGTGAAATGTGTGTCTAATGCTTCCTCCCTGTGTAGGGGTGAACTGGGCCCCGTTTCCCGATAGCATCGTTAGCCTACGTGGATCGTGAAGTCCATCGTACGAGCGTCGTTGAGTTTTCACCCCGTTTCCCGAAAGCAT
>JAOPJL010000042.1:20250995-20263740 GCA_027123545.1 Trisopterus esmarkii | reverse complement strand
AGAGGCCGACAGGTGCTCTACGCCCGCCTTTATACGATGGTCTCCCACCGTGATTGGCTGGGACTGCCGCACAGCTGCCAGTCACCATGACAGCAAACTACATGTTGCCACATTTGGTTATATTATATATATATATATATATGGTTGATAAAAGTATTTCGATCACTTATTAAGTTAATTCGTTACTTATAATGGTTTATTCGTTTCCCAGTATCATTTCCTTAATTTTGAAGAAAGTTTGGTTCATTTTTGAATTGTAAAATAAATCAAATATTTTTTTGGAAGTTGCAGAGTTGCTCAAGGTTAAAGGAGTGCTTCAGACCAACCTTAAATAATCCACGGACCACCAAAGTAACGTTTGACTGTTTAATTAAATCAACTCAGAGCAGAACACACAAGCAGCCAGCCTATAGCGGCAGCCTAACCATGAACAATTATAATGCCATTATTATTAATAATACAGCTATAAAACAACACACAAACGTCTCAATGCCTGGAGAGACGCAACGTCAAATACACAACACAACGATGCACAAAATCCAAGTCCATAAAAGCGGGTCTTACCTAACACAGAAGCGACCACAGAGGCCTAGGTTCAGCTGCCTCTGCTCGACTACGTCCAGTAACCCATGATGTGGACAGGCGATGGCCTGATTTAAGCCAAGATGTGATGAAAGGAGTTGGATCGAATCTCTCCAATGGAGGTCCATTAAGGTCCACAAAAAGTAGTGATGAGAGGCTGGCTTCACGCAGTCTATTGCGAGTCTTACTGTCAGTGTCATTTACAGCTGAAAAGCCCCTCTCGCACTCCGATGACGTGGGCAGGTATGTTCTGCTTGCTATGGACAGCTTCTGCAGCGTTTCGCCTGGTGCATCATCTTGTAACTTCCAGTCGCGAAACTCCTGCACTGCTTCACTGGCAGATTCGCCAAGTGTTTTCGCAAGGGCCCGTATTTCTTTTTCTCCATAAAGGATAAGTGCGTTGCGGTCCTGTGGCCAAAAGCGCTTGTCAAGGGGTTTGAGCATATGAACGAGATCTGACTCTGGCATTCGCTTCTTAAGATTGTCGATGACAGCCTGATAGAACTGACCCCTTTTAATCTTACCGCTGCTCTCAACTAGCTCCACACCTTTGAACAGTCCTTGTGATATGCGTTCCACAGCCTTCTCTGCTGATTTACCTCCACACTCTTTTGTAGCGTAAAGTACATCAATGCACTGCTGAATACGACGACTAGCACTCACTAAATCGATGTCCCTTTGCTGCAACCTTAGTGAGAGGGCCTGCAGCTCACGAAGCATGTCTTTCATGCAAGCCAGATCGGCTACAAATCCAGCGTTAGAGAGTTGTTTGTGGAGCCCAAGGTACTTCTTCCTATCAGTGTCATTGCGAGATGGATCCTCACTTGCGGTTTTAAAGTGGCTTGCTAAAGCAGGGTAGTTGTTCCAGACGGCTTTGACAGTTCTAAAACTACTTGCCACCCACCTGATGGTAAAAATCTGCCAGATTTTCAAAACCTGCATGTTCAACTCCTCTGCTGCCTCCTGGAGTAGTCTGGTATTCTTTGCGGACTGGTGGTACAAAGCGTACAGTTTTGAAATGAAAAACTCAAAGTGGTTACATCCAGCAACATCTTTTAGAGCGTCATGGACTGCTAATTCTGCGCGGTGGCAAAGACAATGTACTGACTGGATATTTGGGAAATCCTTTTTCAGGCGAACAATGACTCCACTGTTTTTGCCCGTGAGGACAGACGCGCCATCAGTGGCTATGCTGATGAGATTATTAGACAAAAACTCGTCATCAAAACCTGCTTTACGTAGAGCCTCTCTCAGGCTGTTGTAGATGGACTCAGCGTCTGTGCCCTCCGTTAATTCTTTGAGGTCTAGAAAGACATTATCCACAGCCCCTTTTCCTGTCACGTCACATCTCACATATAAAATCATATATGCACGTCCGTGCACTGTGCTCTCATCGATAGTGATGCTTATTTTTGACTGGGTCTTTTTAATATTAGAAACAAACTTGTTGCGCATTTCATGTGAAATGTGCTCAATAATCTGAGCACAGGATTTATCGGATCTGTGTACAGGGCCTACCTTTGCCCCATTGATCTCTTGGAGCTGCATGACGGGTGGGAGTTTTTTAAAAGGCATCCTTTCCTTTATCCTTTTATCTTTTCCATATAGGCAGATCTGAATGCGATGGCCGTTTCCTCCAACAACTTTGCGTTGATTGCAAGAATCTTGTTCGGCAGTATTGCTTTTTGTCTTGTTTCTGCCAGTTCAACTGCCCTGTTGTGCGACACACTATCCCGGTGCTTATATATTTTCTTACGAAAGTTGTTTTGTCTTTTACTGGTTACTTCCCCGTTAATCCACTCTTCTGACAAGTGTGTTCCAGTTTTATCAATGAGGACAAGGCATTTAGCATCCCTGCAAAGAGAACATCCTACACATCCATCCTTGGAGAATAGCCATGGTAGGCGTTTGGTCCACTCATCCCACTGTTGGCTGGTCCAGCCAGCCGGGACCACCCCCGCACCTTCGCATCCCCTATCTCCGGCAGCAGGCGGGAAGGAAGAGGAAGAGCCATTGGGGTGATCATCAGCATCATCATCCTCTTCCTCATCTCCTTTGACCTCTACTACTATGGCTATCTTCTTGGCTCTTGGCTCGTCTTGTTCTGTTTCTTTAGCCCCCACAGTAACGTTAACGTTAGTGGTCAAGTTAATATTAGAACTAACGTTAGCTGCCTCTTCTCTCGGCTTTGTAGTAGTCCCAACGTCCGATGTGCTACCACCAGCTACAGACGGCTGGTCCTCTTTTTCAGTTTGTTTGGGCGTCTTTTTATAGAAATCGCCCAAGGTGAGTTGCTTTCTTTTTTTAGACATGTCAGCAACAATGGCGCACAGGTGACAGTCTTTTAAGCAAGTTAACTAAACAAGCTTGTGTGATTGGGTAGTGGGGCTGCAGACAGCGCCCCCACGCTTCGAGCGGCAATAATGACGAGCATTAGGCTACGTTGTTTTCATGAATCATAAACTCAAAATATAATTTTATTTCACTTATTTTACACCTTTTAGAAAGACATGCCCAAAATAGCATTTATTTGGATATCATATAAATATTTTAGAGCTCCCCCAAAATTTCACAAACCATGTTTCCAGGGGAGCTCATGTCACCACTAGGGGAGCTATAGCTCCCCCTGCTCCCCCTTAATTCGCACACTGACACCACCACGAGGCACCACCACCACCATCACCACCACCACCACCACCACCCCGAGGCAGCACCACCACACCACTAACACCACCACCACCACCACACCACTAACACCACCACCACCACCACGCCACCACCACACCCCCACCCTCCACCTGGACCCGCCTCTAAAAACCTCCCGTTAGTGGAGAGCTCATGGTGGTACTGGGTCCTAGAGGCTGTCATTCTGCACCAAGGCTGAATTTCTTAAACGTCTTCAAGTACTGTATCAGGGCCCACTAACAGCTGTACAAAAGCATCCATACAGTAGCATGCCATGGGATCTTTAAGGCTGCCAGCCATGTATTAAGGGCTGGTTTCCTATTCAAAGGTAACCTGTGGAAATGAATGAGTACCCCAGCTGCCCTGGCCCTTTATAATAATTACTGCAGCCAGGGGCAATACAGTATGATCCTCCTCTAGACCTGGTTGTTTGCTTTTCCGAGCGAGCCTCAGACTCCTTACCTGCCTCCCTTTTAACAAGTTCAGCCATTTAAGTTTTGTATCAATGAGAAAGCAGACAATACATCTGTTATATCAACTGAACTTCACATTTCAGTTCAGTTCATCTTTAGAGTTGATATGTGTGAGTTTGATGGATGTCAGTTAACCGTGTTGGACAGCTCTGGGCATCTGCTTTTAGATGTGAAGATGGCCAATTAAATTCTGACAATGCAATTCTGACAATCTATTCCGAAACCAAATAAATCAGCACTGCATGCATATTATTTTCAACTGATTCCTTTTACTTTTTATGTATATAAAATCGAACTACATAACCCACAAGCATAGCTACATTGTAGTTGTTTGAGTTTGAGAGTGATTTTATACCGTTTGTTTGAATGGGATGGAAAAAAAGAGTTATTCTTTAAATTAGTCAATATCTACACAATTATGCTCCAGCATGATTTTGTGTATTCATTCGACAGACTACTTTCTACTCTCACCAGACCACACAGGCTGACCCAAATGCCTGGACTGAAGCATCTCTGTATGAATCAAAGATATCTGCTCAAGAACACAATTCCATGATCTTCAAGAATATACTACTCCCCTAAGAAGACTTAATTATTATTTTTTTTTTATTCTAATTTGGGATTGCTACTAGTCCCCTCTCATCTCCAAGCACCGTCCACCATGCTAGTCTTGGCATTCATAAATTAGATGGGAGGCAATCGCCAGAGAAGAGGTGTTTGGACAATTCTAACCTTGGAAGAGTGAGGCAATGAGCCTTCCAAACAGTAAATATTCAATAAGTCATTGTGAACCTCATCTCTTGAATCTTTCAGGATTGTAACAATCGCTTTAGGTGCCTCATAAGAATATGAAATGTCTGTGGAGCATCCATGTGGATTGGCTGAGTTCAGTTGTAGAGTTGCTTTGAGTCTGAGGTGTTGCAGATTGGCAGAATATGCATTCCCTATTTTGAGTCCCTAAATGCATACATGTGTCTAATATTTATTTCTGTTTACTGTCAGTCCCCTTAACGGAACCTCACTGGTTCAAGCAATCGTATTGCTTTTGTTTTTCAATCTTCTTTGATTGGTTGACCCTGGTTTGACCTGGTATCAGTGTTTTTTAATAAATTCTCTTGACATGGCATTAGAGAGCTCTTGTGTCACTAGGCCCCACCAGCGTGCAGTAGAATGTTAAGCCATGAGGTGGACCAGGTGGACTCAAGACACCTTCTGCGATCAAGTTGTGGATGGATGGATTTTATTGTGACTCTCATGAGCTTGAATCAATTGAAAAAAAACGATACCTGCAGTCAAAATATAACATGGTTCCGGTTCAGAGAAAGCCGAACTGAATCAGTGTCAGGACAGCTGAAAAGACTGAAGACACAGCAAAGTAAAAAGCATCAGTAGACTTCAAATAAAGAACCAGCCCATTAGGGGACTGGGAACGGACTACTGGGAGGCTCATCTGCTAGGCAGCAGAACTGTCCCGCTCTGCCGCCACAGAAGAACACGACGCACACACATTAAGATACTCTTAATGTTCCTCACCGCTCTGAACTGCAGTGTAATGGAGAATAAACCTTCATTTAATTTATGCTCATGAAGGTCAAAAATATAGTTGAACCAGCAGACCTGGGCGGCCTGAGGTCCAACAGGGATGGTGACGAGAGGGACGAAACCTTCAGGTTTACACTTCAACACAGCTATGTTAGCATGCACCATGAAGGGCCATCACATTTATATTGTGTTGTTCAAGAAAATAATGGAGATAGAACAGTTTAAAAGTTGTAGGCACATTCTTTAAACACAAAAATAAGATAACAATCATAAGCATACAATTCTACCGCACATGCGTCTTAAGAATATCAACTGAAATTGTGAAGCTCGTCCTGTCTAATAAATTGTAATCAACATCATTGATATGTACATACAAGCTTAATGAATGTTAATGAATGTAATTATGTTTACATAAATGATCCTAAATTATCCATAATTGTATGTACACATAAATGATGTTTTCCATAATTTCAGAGACAAGGTAACGAGTGTGCAGCACCTAGCTGTAACGTTCTAAGAGGTCTTTCCAAATTTATGAAGTTGAACACATTTTGACAGCAAAGCTGTTCCAAGCTTTAGACCTCAACCACTTCATTCTAAGTAGAGGTAACATTCATTTCAAAACAAAGTGAATACAATATAATGTAAATAATAAAACACCTAAAGAATACATATTAATGATGAACACAAAGTGTGACAGGTGGACTCGTATTACCACATGCTGCTGGGGAGATGACAACTTCTAGATCATATATTGGTATTCTCATTGTTTATTGTTAGGCTGTCTTCAACTTAATTCTAATTTTTGTATAATTCTATACTTATTAAACTACTCATTTATTCCTTTTGATTATATTGATACAATCTCAGTTGAAATGGTTGAAAAGGGAACCAGACCTGTGAACTATTAGGTCCTATTCTACTGCAAAGTCTCAAAATATGTACATGTGTGAGACCGTAGTGCATCCACTGTCTACCATCATGACATCATGAAACAGGGATGTTTTTAACTTTTTAAACTATTTTCTTTTGTTAACAAAAAGAATGAGTTGTGTCTTACTGACATTAGTCATTTAGCTACAGGCAGTGTCTCCAGGAAACTCCAACATCCATGGAGTCATCAACAATTACTGAGGTCCCTTTAAGTCCATTTCTGAGGGAACCTCATTCATGAATATGTCAATAAGGGGGTTATTAGTTACCTAAATGAATTAGAGAGAGAGAGACAGAGAGAGCTAGAGGGAGGGAGAGAGGGAGAGAGAGACAGACAGACAGAGAGAGAGAGAGAGAGAGAGAGAGAGAGAGAGGGAGAGCGAGACAGAGAGAGAGAAAGAGAGAGAAAGAGAGAGAGAGACATTGTGAAAGACAGACACACACGCATCACACATGCGTCGATTTACTACAGCCTTCATCTAAATAGTAACATCAACTTCTCCTTCTCCCTATCCACTCTGATCCATAGAGAGAGAAAGAGAGAGAGACAGAGAGAGAGAGCTAGAGAGCTACACAAGGCTGCTGGGCTGCCGTGCTAACTAAACACAACACAACTAAATCCCTTGATAAGAAAACCCCACAAGGTTCCTGGGTGTTATAAAAGCCCCCTGCCGATGTACAGGTTACTATTACTATTATATATATATATGTATATATATATATATATATATATATACCATAACATCATGTGTTTACTTGAGGGGTTCACTGGGTTTACTGTCAGAGGCCGGTTCGTACATTTATACTTCCACTATGGCTTCAACTAGTTAACAGCTCGGGCTGTCACTAACTAGGTTTACATTGTTCGTTCTTTGAGTGCTCTGTAGAGCAGCACGACGCCTGTGAGCGCGTCACCACATCTGCTGCTGCGGTCGGCCACCAGCGCATGCTGGCGTTAAGCAGATAGAGGGCTCGTTAAGAGCGGCTTTCTTGTGAAGCTCGTCCTGTCTAATAAATTGTAATCAACATCATTGATACGTACATACAAGCATAGCGGCTTTCATTAGACTAGAGCCCAGCATATCCTTCTGCTGCCCAGAAAGTTGAGTAGGACCGACTTCCGAAATCCGCCCCTAGGTGGCGCCACCCATCTTTGGATAATGTGTCGACCCACAGTTTTCCAGTTTATTTGACAATCAGCAAGAAATAAAGCATGGTAGCGAATTAATGGTCAAATAAGGAGAGCTGTTTGAATAAATAAATACATAAATACATACATAAAGAATATAAACTGGCATTGCATAACATTCAATGAAAAGAAGGATGTGGACTATAAGGTCAGGCTAGTCAGTAGCAGACGTGTCTGAGAGGGTCCCTCACACTGAGCCTCGCTCCGCCTCCAGCCTCCTCCTCTGGAAGCTCTTCACCCCTCAACACCACCGGCTCTACACCACCTGGTCTGCTCCGCTACACCACCTGGTCTGCTCCGCTACACCACCTGGTCTGCTCCGCTACACCACCTGGTCTGCTCCGCTACGCTGGTGCTGAGCTCCCGCCCCTCCGGATTGGTGCTTGTAGAGGTCACATGGCATGAGGGGCAGCTCAGTCACCAGCGAGTCATAGGCCGGCGCTGCCTCCTGGGGGAGGGAGATGGATGCGATTGGCAGCTGCTCTGGATCCTGCAGTCCTATTGGGCGCTGGCCAGGAGAGAGCCAGCTGGCTGCAGACTCTCTGCTGTAGGGGTATGGAGTGATGTAGGCAGGCTCCTCCTCCTGCCCCGCCCCTCTGAGAAAGGGGTCCAATAGGGAGTAAGGGGGCGGGTCCTCGGCGGGGATGAAGAGCTGCGGGGCCCCGGGGCCGATGCACTCATCGTAGCTACGGAAACATAAGAAGAGGAGTGTGAAGGTTAATGAACGACGGGAATGAACGCTCAGAGCTATATCTAGCCCTTAAACACACACACACACACACACACACACACACACACACACACACACACACACACACACACACACACAGTTAAAGAGCACACATTCAATCCTATAAAATTTAATGAATTATAAAATCGAGATCAAGAAAATGGTGATCTGTAGGTGAGAGTGAAGCTGTTATCTGTCATTTGTCACAAGCCATTCGTGAGGGAAACTGTTGAATCTTACCAACAGCAACTTAAAGACCAAACCAAATCAAGGGATAATTGTAAAGAGGGTGTGTGGCCGAGTGTGTGTATGTGTGTGTGCGTGTATGTGTGCCTGTGTGTGTGTGTGTGTGTGTGAGTGTGTGTGTGTGCGTGTGCGTGTGAGTGTGTCACAGTTATAGGTGTGGTGAGAGGAAGCAGTGCCTCAGACTAACTCCATTAAAGGAGGCTAACTGTATGAGACCGGAGGCTCTGGTCCAGCAGTGACACATGTGTCTCCTTCCTCCTGACCAGAAACCAGATCATGCTTATTGAATCATTGGGGGCCGGCCTCACAAAGACACTGTCCAGAGAATCTGTGAGTGTGTGTTCATGAGATGGGACGGTGTTGGAACCGGCTAGCTCAGGTGGTAGCTAACATCAGCTAGCGGGGGTCTCTCTCTCTCTCTCTCTCTCTCTCTCTCTCTCTCTCTGTTTTGTAAAACAATTCTACAATAATACAGTCCGCCTGAAAGTAGTGAAGCTTACGTAAAAAAAACCATCTGCTGTATCTTTACCTTAGACGTAGTACATATCTCTCATTTGAGTCATCAATTTCAACGCCTAGGTATTTGTAGCTACTAACCCACTCTCCTATTTGTTTGTCATTAACGATGATGTTAGGGATCTCACTTTAATGACGTCTAAAATCTATTACCATTTGTATTGTTTTATTTGCATTGGATTTACCAGGAAGTTGACTTTACACCCTATACATTTGGTGAAGTAGCGCTGAGCTATCTGGTTTCAAATACCCCACAATCAGCTCCCACTGGTATCAGTATCAGTATCAGCCACATATTTGAAGAAAGTGTGTTCTCTGCACTCATTAGTATAGTGTGTGTAGAGTAGAGGGGACCAAAGACAGCCCTGAGGGGCTCCGGTATAAAGGGCCTGGAGGTGGCGGTGACTAAACCTAACCTGTTGCGTCCTGTTAGTCAATCTGTTGATCCAGATGATGAGCTTTTGGTTAACCCCTAGCCCTGCGGTTTATTCTCCAACAGGTGGGGCAGTATGGTGTTAAATGCACTGCTGAAATCAATGAAGACAATCTTAACAAAGCTACTAGGCCTTTCTAGATGTTCCAGTATGCTGTTGGTCAATGTCAGCGGTGAACTGGTGTGGGTAAAGACATGATGACCGTCAGTCAGCAGGTGGTTTAACTGAAGTGAATGCTAGTCTCAGGTCATTTCTTAAGGCCTTGTAGCAACCAATAACGTGATATCGGCCAATAAGATAATAACTTGCTATATAATAATAATATAATAACGTAATCATTTATATGTAATAAAGCCAATAACAAGTTGTTGAGCCAATAAAGTAATAACTTTTTGAAATCACGTTATTGGCCTTGCATTAAAAAAAATCTTTGAAAATGTAATCACTTTATTTTATTTTCAATTTATGGAGAGAAACTATAACACGTGGCATTAATATTACATCATGCAACACATGCTTAAATATGTGACCTTACAGATACACCTCCATCCTCATACCCCTCCACCCTCATACCCCTCCACAGGAGGCCTTACAGATACCCCTCCACCCTCATCACCCCCACAGGAGGCCTTACAGATACCCCTCCACCCTCATCACCCCCACAGGAGGCCTTAAAGGAGCCAGTGTCCATTTGGATTCATATGTAACTCTCAGGGTTATAGTACACCGTGTATCCAACTCCATGACCACGCAGACGCCTCGACGAGTCGTGAGCCTGTTGAAGTTCTGCGTTGCAGTTTTCAGTTTGGTATTGCCAGACGGGTATCTGCAAGGTCAGATATTTAAGCATGTGTTGCAAGATGCAATATTAAGGCTAAGTGTGACAGTTTTTCTCCAGAAATTGAAAGTAAAAGAGAAAGTGAGGAAGGGGCGTAGTTTAGAAATGTTCTTGATATGGTAAAAGGAGGTTTTGTACAGATGTTTGATGTGGCATAGCAGTGACAAGAGATGCTGTGTCAGCTGATGACACGACCCAGTGGCAGCATGTATAAAATGAAGAGCAGGGGTCCTAGGACAGATCCTTGGGGGACACCACAAGTGACAGGGCCTGTTTTGGTCCTGGCAGATCCCAGGCTGACGTACTCCATCCTGCCAGCGAGGTACGAGGTCCAGTCCAGTGTGGAGTGACGGAGACCAATGTCGGTACGGAGGCGGCTTACGAGGATATGGTGGTCGACAGTCTCAAAAGCTGCTGAAAGATCGAGGAGGATGAGCAGGGAGGGAGATCCAGAATCAACGGAGATGAGAAGGTCATTGGTTACCCTCAACAATGCTGTCTCTGTACTATGGGCAGTGCGGAAACCAGATTGGAATGTTTCAAACAGTGAATGACGTTGTACATGTTCCTGTAGCTGCGCAGCAACATCTTTTTCAAGCACCTTAAGCAGGAATGGAAGATGGGAGATGGGCCGATAGGTGGAGAGGCATTCTGGGTTGAGGCCGGGTTTCTTCAGAAGAGGTTTGATAACAGCAGTTTTGAGTGAGGGTGGGACATGGCCAGAGTTTAATAAGTGGTTTATTATTTGTTTGATGAGAGGGCTTATGGCAGACAGGTTAGATTTGATGAGTGTTTAGGGAGTGGGTACAGGGGGGGAGGTCAAAGGCTTCATCTTTTTGATGAGATCCTCAACTTCGATCTGTGTGATTGTAGCGAAAGTGCTTAAAAAGGCTGGTTGTGGGCAGGCAGATAGCAGAGATGGAGCTGGGAAGCCTGAGAGCTGAGACCAGATGGAATTGAACTTATCGTTAAAAAATACAAGAAACCTGTTGCAGTGTTCTGCTGTGGGTTCTGTATGGGTTTGGTTTTTGGGATTGAGGAGATGGGTTATGGTGGAAAAAAGGTGTATTGGAATTTCCTGGACTGTTATTGATGATGTTGGAGTAAAAGATGGACCGGGCTTCTTTAAGGGTCGCAGCGTAGGCCTTCTGGTGATGTTTGTAGGCCAGCTTGTGTACCACCAGGCCAGATGATTTGACACGCCTCTCGTTGCGGTAAATGACCGCCTTGACCAGTGCAACTAGCCCCCTGCAGGTCACCGTATCCAGGGGGACCAGCTTCATTCAATGATGAAAGAACCTCGGGTTGGTGCCAGGTCTCAGTGAGGCACATCAGGTCAACATCTTTCCCCAGAGTATGATCACGTATCAGGCTTGATTTATTTGACAGGGCGACTGGGCGTTAAAAGGTTCCGTTTTGATGTGGGATTGGTGGTCAGTAGACCTCTGGACGGGACGGAGCAGCTGGAATCCACTCCTCGCCTTCCGTCACACACAGCAGGCCGCAGTCTCACCATGTGTTCCTACGGTGACAGCACCCTGACGTGTCCGCGATGCGACAGGAGGGCAGTGGACCAGGCGGACAGCACCCTGACGTGTCCGCGATGCGACAGGAGGGCAGTGGACCAGGCGGACCAGGCGGATCCGGCGTCGGGAGGCTGGATGTGAATAAACTCTCCGCCAGCTCCCAGCTCTAAGCTGCCAGGGTAGCGTTGATCGGAGCAGACAGGGCGGATCCATGGGCTGCAGGAACCGGGCAGGGGGAGGAGATTCAAGGCACGACTCAGCCCAGGAAGAGGCTCTCAGGGAGCGTTGAGTCGGGCAATCACAGCGGTGCGCTTCCCACGTCTTCTAGAAGGCTCTCTGGGGGAGGGGGCACGACAGCCAGCGGCGGGGTTTGGATCCGTAGGATCTGTGTGAGCCCTGATGTTTGCCGGTCTAAGAGTGGGCAATCAGATGGCAACAGGTTTTCTGACCAAGCCCTGAGGGTTTGGCCATCCTATGCCAGCAGAGCGGATACGTATTGGAAGGCAAAAAACCATCACGGGCGCCACACCAGAAACTATAAAACCTTTACAATGGTTGTTCCACTAACACCTTCATTAAGTAAAACACAGAGGGAACTTGTTTCACAAACACACACACGTGATCATCAATGAGAAAGCTATGATTTGGGAGCATAGTAGTCAGGGGACGGAGATGGTGGGTGGTGGAGTCATATCAGAATTCTTCTTTTGGCCATGAAGAAGATTCGAGAGCCTTCTTTCCCCACAATGGTTTCTGAGCTGGGTTTTGATCAACTTCAGTTTAGAGAACGGTCGCTCCACTGAAGCAGTTGTCACCGGGATTGTAGCTTATGTTTTTAGAAGCAAAGTCAGAACCAACCGCTAGAACCAACCACTAGAACCAACCTTGGCCCAACTGTCTGAGAGGACCGGGCCCCCAGCCGGGTGGAGGTAATGTCACGTGACGTGCTGCTGACCTGACATATGGTCCTGTGTGTGTGTGTGAGTCTGTGTGTGTGTGTGTGTGTGTGTGTGTGTGTGTGTGTGTGTGTGTGTGTGTGTGTGTGTGTGTG
>JAOPJL010000042.1:20138553-20150588 GCA_027123545.1 Trisopterus esmarkii | reverse complement strand
CCGCCTTATATACACAGTGCCGTGGGAAATGTGGGCGGTGCCCACGTTGATTGGTGCATAGTTGAAATTTCAGTGCGCGTGAGCAGGCACACGGGACAAGCCCATAAGGCGAAGCCTACATGAAATAGAACTGAGTAGAGTATTACTCCTTGTTTTTGTTTTTTTTCAAAACATTAATATAACTCAATTCCATTTTTCACACATATACATTTCTCACTTCTTTTTTTCTGTCACGGTCTCGTACAACAGTCTCTTATGAATTCAGATGCCCGGGAGGGGTGACACTGACACAATCTGAAGATGTCACATATGATGTCACATAATAATAAAACCGCAATAGCCACAGGGAGCAGTACCGAGCACAAATAGCTAGGAAGTAATACCCGCACATAATACCAAGCACATATAATATAAGCTGTAACACTTGCACATAGCCATGAGGGGGCAGCAGCTGATCACACATAAATGAATGGGTGGGCTTTTAGTCAGTAGTAAGTCACAGAAGACCCCGAGACCCTACTGTATTGAGTTGTGATTACTAATGCCTTTACCACTAGTTGGCACTGTGATGTTATCCTGTATCAGTTAACAGGAAGTTGCACTACATGGAGTTGGCGCAATAAAGCATGTTGATGAACTAGCTGGTCAATACATGGTACCAGGATACATACCTAAACTAAATTGTTACAATTAATTTTATACGTCAACCAGAAAAGTTAAAGCTGACTGGCAACGTCAACGAAAACTGGAAAGTTTTCAAACAAAGTTTCAAACTTTATGTGCTTGCCATCGGATTGCAGGGGAAGCGGAAGATCACACTGCTCCATGTGTCGTGGCGGGTGGTGGTGCATTGGACTTGTACAACACCTTTGACTCCACAGAAGAACAGAAAGATAAGTTTGATGTAGTTATGCATAAGTTTGAAGAGCACTGCACACCGAGAAAGAATGAAACATATGAGAGGTATGTTTTTAGGAACCGGATTCAGAAAGAGTCTGAATCTATAGAACAGTATGCAACAGACCTACGATTGAGAAGTCAGTCATGCAATTTCGGAACACTATGCGACTCAATGATTAGGGACCAGATCATCATTGGAGTGCAGGACAATAAAGTGAGGAGACTGATCTGACACTGGAAAAAGCGATTCAAATTTGCCAAGCATCAGAGAATGCAAAGGCACAAAGACGCTCAGCAATGAAAGTGAAACTGTAGAAGTCGATGCCGTTCAGCGTGGGAGACCGGGGTCGGCCGCGAAGAAAAGGGATTTCAAGTCAAAGCAGCAACAAGAGAGCGGGAACTGCGAGAGGTGCTGGTTCAGGCACGCTCCAAAACAATGCCCAGCCTTTGGGCAGGACTGCCGAAAATGCGGCGGAAAGAATCACTTCACAAAATGCTGTTTATCCAAGAAGAAGGTTCAGCTCTGAAAAGACTGAAAAACAAGCCCAAGGTCGAGGAGACAAAAGATAAATCTGAGGACATATGATGACAAGCCGATACCCTCAAAGGGTGTATGTAGGCTTAGCTTGACTACCAAAGGCCAGAAAGTGAATGCACTATTTGTGCTTGTTGAGGGAAATAGACAAGCTATTCTGGGCTTAAAGGCCTGTGAACAGCTAGGGCTGATAAAGAGAATAAATGTCATAGATGCAGACAAAGTGACAGTTTAGGAACAAACTAAGAAAACAATGACTACTGTAACTAAGGCTACACACTCTGACTGGGTGAGAGAATACTCAGAGGTGTTCAAAGGCATAGGCCGCCTACCAGGCATACACAAAATAAGGCTTAAAGATGATGCAGAACCAGTCATACATCCAGTGAGAAAAGTGCCAGTAGCGCTTAAAACGAGACTCTTTGCTTGAGGAAGGAATCATTTGGAAAATAGAAGAACCCACCGAATGGGTGAACTCCCCGGTTATCGTAGAGAAACCTAATGGAGATCTAAGACTGTGCATAGATCCCAAAGATTTAAATAAAGCAATTCAACGTGAACACTACAGGCTACCAACTAAAACAGACATAACAAGTGCAATGAGAGGAGCATGCTATTTCTCTAAATTAGATGCTTCCTCTGGAAACAATGTGTTCCTTTTGTAAGACATTGTTTGAGACTTCCATTTGGAATAAGCTCCGCCCCCGAAGTTTTTCATAGAACTGTCCAACAACTCTTTGATGGAATAGAAGGGGTGGGTGTTTTCATTGATGATGTCGTCATATGGGGCAAAACAAAAGACGAACATGATGAGAGACTGCGAAGAGTTCTCTGTCAGGCACAAAGGTCAGGTCTTAAACTTAATAAATCTAAGTGCCAATTCGGGGTTAGAGAAATAACCTACCTAGGAGAGAAATTGTCAGAGGGAGGAATGAAGCCGGACCCGGAGTTTGGGTAATTGCAGAAATGCCAGTACCGCAGGACAAAAATGACCTTAGGGCTAGTTACTTAGGAAAATTTGTCCCGGATGTACTAAATACTAAATACTGATGGACAGAATTGTACAATGGGTTTATTTTGTCTGTATAGAGAATAACTCCATGTGGCAGTGGATGGCTGAACATGCAAAAGAATGGGAGTGGCTGAAGAAGTGTCTAACTAAGGACCCAGTCTTAAAATTCTACGATCAAAACAAGCCGTTAAAAGTGTCCGCATCCAAAGCCGGCCTAGGAGCCCTGCTGCATCCTGCGTTTGCAAAAGCCACTGATAGCTATCTCACAGAAGGCACTGGGTGACGCGCCACCACCCATACAGCGTTTAATGCTAAGAGTTCAGAAATATAATCTTAAATTTGAGTTTAAGCCCGGCAAACACCTAGTGGTGGCCGATGCATTGAGTAGGGCCAGCCTACGCAATACAAAAAGCACTACAGAAGAGGTAGTGCAGATCCATGTTGACTCTATTAGAGCACATATGCCCATGTCAAATGTAAAATGGACAGAAATAGCAAAACAAACACAAAGTGATGACAATCTAAAAAGGGTAACGGAACAGATACACTTACCAGGACAGATTAAGTTGTACAAGCCATACCAGCACTTTAAAGGGGAACTATTAGTTCTGTTTAAAGGCACCAGGATTGTCATACCTACCTCAATGAGACAGCAGATGGTCAGATTAGTGCCCGAAGGACACTTAGGAATAGAAAAATGCAAGAGGCGTGCATGACACATTGTACTGGTCATACATGCATAGACATTGAGACATACACAGGTTGTATGTTGGTAAGTTCTAAACAGCTACAGTAATGTACAAAGTGTGACATTTTGAAAACAGATAAACAAGGGATTTATTTACAGGAAAGAAATGATTTAGCAAGTTTAAAGTTTAGCATTGTATAAGTTGACCTTATTTGAAAAAAGGGAAGATGTATTGAATTGTGATTATTAATGCCTTTACCACTAGTTGGCACTGTGATGTTATCCTGTATCAGTTAACAGGATTTGGCGCAGTAAAGCATGCTGATGAACTAGCTGGTGTGTAAGTCTCATCAATTCACCTACCTGCCTATTTATCCTCACTCAGCTTTTAAACAATGGAAACTTCTGAGTAGCGTATACATTAGATATTCAGCTTGGAGTCGCTCCGTGCTAGCCTGGTTATTGCCAGATAAACTCAATCGTAGATTGCACGTTGGTCTGGGGAAGCTGCTGTCATTTTCTTCAGCACAAGAGGTGTGATCAACGGGCGCAGTTAAATTGACTGTAGCTGTGTTGGAAATGGTTCCCTATTCACTCACTCACTATTCCCTATATAGTGTTTATGATATAGTGAACTATATAGGGAACGAACAAATGAGAACTCGGACACAACGCTGAACATTTCTAAATGTAATTTGCGTCAGTAAAAGCGCCTGCATTGCATTGTGGTATACGGGAGTAAGATGTAGGGAACATCGTATGTGGGTATTTATTGTCCACTATATAGTGAATGAAATTAACCAGTGAGAACAGTGAGGACAAGGATTAAAGGCCTGAAGTCAAGCTGTCGACGCAAAGGACTGGAAATTCTCCACCATGGTGGAGGAGGCTCTTGGCAAATCAGTCAAGCAAATGAAGCAAGAGAGGACCTCAGCTAAAAGTGCCTTCACCAAACAGGCAAACTACCTGAGCAAAGCTGCAGATGGCCTGGTCAAACATGAACTAAAGAGGAGTTCTACAAGCTCAGCTCCCTGGCAAGATGTGTCAGCGATGCAAATGATGACTACAGGGCTGGTCTACTGGCAGAGGCTGAAGCAGGAACTGAGAAGGATGAAGAAGTCAAGCTCGACATGCACCAGCAGGCTGAGCTTGAAAAGACAATAGAAGAGTGCGACGCGAGGCTGAGGGACATCCGTGAAGCAGTCCAATCCAACCTCTGGCCAAGATACGGTAAAGAGGAGGTTCACTCTGCAATTGAAGAAGCAGAAAAGGCCTGTGACAGAGCCCAAGCAAGCCCCATCGCTGCTATCAATAGAGATGGCTACGAAATGCAGCTGAGAGGAGCAGAGAGGCTAATCCATGAGGCAATAGCAAGCCTGAAACACTGGGAAAAATGGATTCCACATGATCAGACAGCAGACCTGAAAGGCAGATTAAAAGACCTGAGAACATTCCGCAGCAACCTTGAGGCCAGGAGAGCAGAATTCCTCACCGCACAAAGAATTGCAGAAGAGGATCAGAGCCCCAACTGATGGCAGTTCCACAAGCAGTGGTGAGAATAAAGCCAACCAGTCTACCGAAATTCACTAGGTTCAATAGGAATTTCCACAGATGGAGGAAAGACTGGGAAAGCCTGCAAAAGCAGGGAGAACCGACTGGCTCAGTGGAGGCAAAGAAGTTCCAACTCCTTGACAGTGTGGACGAGAGGATATACAGAGACCTGCGGCTGTCTACATACAACACTGCTGAAGACATATTCAGAGTGCTTCAAAACAGGTACGGAAACAAGTCAGCAATTGCCTTGGAAATAATCGAGGACCTGGAGAGGATCCCTCCCTTGAAGTCGTACCAGCCGAGGAAGGTAATTGACCTCATTCAAGCTGTGGAAAAGGCCCTGAATGACCTCACCGAGCTTGAAAGTGCTGGAGCCATCAAGAATACCCTGGTGATCAGATCCATAGAGAGCAAACTGCCTGACAATATGAAGAGGGACTGGCTGACATTCATGGTCAATCCAAGAAAAGGAGTCACACCTGACAATCACTTCGATAGCCTCCTCACATTCTTAAAGACTCAGGAGGACATTCTAGAGAAACTAGACCAACTGGGTGTAAGTGAAAGACCGGAGAAGAAACCTACCTACCCGGAGAAGAGGTTTGCCTCCACAAAGTCCACAAGAGGAGGATTTGTTGTCTGTGGAGATGAAAGGCACCGAGAGAAGATTTTCTTTTGCAAGCGGTTCAAAGAATTAAAGCCTGGTGAAAAGCTAAACGCCGTTGAAAAGCTAGGAGCATGCAGAAGATGCCTCATGTGTCATGAAGAGGATGAGGAATGTACAGACACTTACCTGTGCAGGAACAGAGACTGCAAGAGAGACCACCATTTCTTTCTCTGCCTGAAAGGAGGATTCAAGGGGAAAGAATCTGAGAAAGAGGGAAAACCCAGCACCAGAAGGCAAACCCTCACAGAGGAACAAGAGAAATTAATATCTGAGCTCCGCCCAGACATGGCAGAAAAATTCAGGAAAGCTTTCACCAACATGGCTGCAAAATCACATTGCACTGGAAAAAACCTACCTGGAGTGATGGACTCAAACACATGTGAGTTACCAGTTATTCTTATGCTCCTTGAGGTAACCACCAATGCGGGGCAGAAGATTGGAACACTCATTGACTTGGCATCAGACACCAACTACATCACTCACAGAGCTGCCAGAAGAAAACTACGAAGTGAAAAGATCACACTTGTTGTCCATGGAGTCGGAGGCATGGCCATGAAGGTAAAGACCAAAATATACTTACTCAAGGTAAGAGTCAAGACACCCAGAGGCACGGAGAGAGCTCATGAGCTGATCTGTTATGGCTTGGATGAAATTGCAAGAGTGCACAGAGTCATCAAACCGCAACAACTCAAGAAGTTTTTCCCAGACACCAGCCTGGAAGACCTTCACAGACCAGAGCACGTCGAGCTTCTCATCAGCCACCGTGAAGGAAGACTCACCCCACAAAGAGTAAAGGTAGTAGGAGATCTCGTCCTCTGGAAGAGCCCTTTAGGAAAGACCGTCGGCGGAGCGCATCCAGACCTCTTTGAAGTCGTGGACATGGTCCTACACAACTCTGAGACTCACTGCACGATCGATGAGGACCACAGCAGTGTAAGTAAGAAGTATCAAGAAATTGCTGAGATACACGAGATCAAGGCTGAAACCAAAAGCACAGCTGGCAGAGTTCTTAGACTGGTGGAAATGGGACAGCATTGGAGCAGCCTGCGAACCCATGTGTGGAGGATGCAGATGTGGTAACTGTCAACCGGGAGGTAAAGACATGACTCTGAGCGAGGAGAAAGAACTGGAGATCATCAGACGAGGCCTTACCTACGTGAAAAAGGATGCACACAGTCAGGAGGCTCACTGGGACTCAAAATACCCCTGGATTGAGGATCCAAGTTCCCTGCCCAATAACAGGAATGCAGTGGAGGCCACCTTTCTACGGACAGAGAGACAGCCCAAGAAAGAACCAGAGTGGCGGGTGGCATACACAACTCAAGTCCATGAGATGGTGGAGAGGAGAGCAGCAAAGAAACTCACCAAGGAAGCCATCGCTGACTGGAAAGGCCCAGTATGGTATGTCAGCCACTTGGTGGCGCCAAACCCACACTCCATTACAACACCTGTGAGACTGGTATGGAACAGCAGCCAGAAGTTTAGAGGGCTCAGCATGAACGACCTCCTTCTGAAAGGGCCTGATGTTCTCAATCCCATCCGAGCAGTGTTATTAAGGTTCAGAAGAGGAGTCCATGCTGCTCTAGGTGACATCAAGAAAATGTACAATTCTGTGTGGCTTGAAGATCTGGAGATGCACCTCCACAGATTTCTCTGGAGAGACAGTGAAGATGGAGAAATCGAGGAATATGCCATCACCAGAGTCAACATTGGTGATCGACCAGCAGGGTGCATCGCACAACTGGCCATGAGAGAGACGGCAAAACTACCTATGTTCACTCACCTGGAGGAGGAGCGTAGGATCATTGAAGAGGATGCCTATGTGGATGACATCCTGACATCTCATAATGACCTGGACAAGCTAGACAAAACCACCAAAACAGTCGAAGAAGTCCTGAAAGCAGGTGGATTCTTCCTCAAGCCGTGGGTCCGGTCAGGCCAAAGTGGGAGGCAGACACAAGCATCACAGCATCCAGAAACGTCGGATCAAGTCTTCATTCTTCCCAACCAAACGAGAGAAGGAGACAACAAAGCCCTTGGAGTTGGGTACCTGGTTGAATCTGACAAACTGTATCTCATGACTTCAATCAACTTCTTAAAGAGAAAAAAGAAGATTAGAATCAGCCAAAATCTTCTTGGGAAAGAGGTAAGAGAAAAAACTCCCACTGACTAGAAGACAACTTCTTAGCCAAGTGGCTAGCCTGTATGACCCCATAGGCCTTGCAACACCTACCAAACAAAAGGGAGCCATTCTAGTCAGAAGAGCTTTTCAGGAAGCTGGAGGCAAAACTCTAACACGAGACACATGGGACAAACCTCTGTCTGAAAGGCTTAGAGAAGAAGCTATCCACCTGTTTGAGGAATACACACGGCTCAACCAAATCACCTTCCACAGACGCCTCACACCAGTCAAAAGAATTGGAGGACCCTGGGGAATAACATTCTCTGATGGAAGTGACCAGAGCTATGGAACTGTTGTGTACTTCAGATGGGAGACCGAACAAGGCGTCCAGGTCCGGCTTGTGGAGTCCAAAGCAAAGCTCACACCACTTGACCAAAAAGGAGAACCAGTGAAAGCTGAGGTATGTGGTGCCGTCTTTGCTGCAAGGCTCAGAAGATACATCAAAAAGCACAGTCGGATGCAAGTGGAACGTTGGCTCCATCTGCTGGACAGCCAAACCGTGCTAGGAGCAATACAAAGAGACAGTTATGGGTACCAGACCTTTTTCGCAAACAGAGTGGGAGAGATCCAGAAGTCCACATCAGTTGAGGACTGGAGGTGGATTCCAGGTGAGCAAAATATTGCAGACATCATAACAAGAGGTCAAGAGGAGGAAGCCCAGAAGACCTCAAAGAGGACTCTGTGTGGCAGAATGGACCAGAGTTTCTGACACGACCTGTGGATGAGTGGCCGACAAAGTCAGCCAAAGATGTCGCTGCGTATGCCAAAGAAGGTATAAACAAGCTCCAAAGGAAATGTTTTACAGCAGCACTGACCCGAGCACAGGTGAGGAGAAACCAAAATGTCCCATCTGCCACTGCAATTCCACTGTCTCCAAATTCTGCTCAAGGTAAAACTGACCAAACCAAGGACCTGCAAAGCAGCCCCATTGGGGCTCAGCGAACGCTGGCGCGTTTAGCTGCCGCTGCTCTCCGGCTCTTTCGTGATTTTAATTGTTTGTGATTTTAACTGTTATTTAGACTCTGCACTCTTTTTCGTCCTCACTGCAACGATCTGGCTGTTAATACCGTGTGTTTTTTTTTTTTGTTTTTTTTGGACGTTATTTTTTTTTTACCTGACTGTGGTGCTCCCACTCCTCCCTACTCCTTTTTCCCGGTGCCTCTCCCTCGCTCATCATGTGGATTTACCTGACTGTGAGGTTTGTGCTCCTCTGGGCTGTCTTGTCCATCATATTAAATCCATCTTCAGCCTTACTCCAATACACCGCTGCTGAGCTCCTCCAGCTTCGGTTCCATCCACCTGATCCTCCACCGATGCAGCGCTTCTGCCCGGACATCGCTCGCCCACCATAACGGAAATACACCCACCGTGGCTCCCGACGAAGCTTCCACATCGATGACTCCACTGCCATAAACTCCATCTGGTCCACGACCCGTCATCGACAAACTCTGGCCGCAAAGTGGACCGCAGTGTGTTAGCTCGCCTACCCAGAGCGGCGGCTAACGTTAGCTCTTCCAACGAACGTAGTGACGTCAAAGTAGGATTACTTAACATCCGTTCCCTGACAAGCAAAGGACATCTGCTGCAGGACCTCCTCCCCGACCGCAAGTACGACTTTTTATGTCTAACTAAGACGTGGCAACAACCTAATGACTTTTCCCAGCTCATGAAGCTATACGACCTGGGTTTGTTTACACCTGTCATCCCCGTCTCACCGGAAGAGGTGGAGGTCTCGCCTGTCACTGTGACAGCATATTCATCTTTTGAATCCATGGTTCTTCAACTGAATTCAGATTCAGATTCAGAAGACTTTATTTGCCATGACATGTAAACATGTTTGGAATTTGCTTTGGTACAGTGGAGTTTACAACAGGACAGACAAGACAGGACAAGACAGTGCAAAACCAACATAAATAGTGCAAAATGAGTGAGTAAATAAATAATATAATAAATATAGAGTGCCAAAGTGCAGAGAGCTCATGTGATTGGGTACAACAGACCATTAGATCACTGAGTACAGTGTTTTCCATTCAAACTAAAGTGTTTTCCATTCTGCACAACAGTGTTCAATGGGTGTTTGTCATTTGAAAAGAAAATACCATTTAGTGAAGCGTTAACACTGTTTTGAGGGCAAAGTGTGCTTTTGCAAGATAAGTGTAAGATTTACCATTTTGTGTGTGAGTTTTGAGATTTAGGGCTAAGGGTAGTCTATCAGGAAATGTGTTTAAGCAATTGGGAAAAACTGTATCTGTGCAATTACTGTACTGTGGGATTAACCAAAATAGGCAACATTGGTGTATTCTCAGAACTCCAACAATGTCGCAGTATCAACTATAGGTGTACAGTATAATCTAGTAATCTATATCTGTAATCTATGTACAGTATCTGGGAAGCTGGTATGTTGAGTTTAGCTCATTGGAGCTCATTGGACAGACAAATATGCATTGTTTCCTATTCTGATGCGATTGTGTCAATGCAATATTCATATGATATATTTACAGTATCGTAATACAATATGGCAACAGTCTTTATACTGCATATACCACCTAATTGCAACTTTAAAAAAGGAAGCTATTTCTTAACTATTGTATACATCGAAAATGTAATATGGCCTCATGAAGCCAAAACATATGTAAACAGTATTTTGATGGGTACTGATGGATACTGCAACATTGTTGGAGATCTGAGAATACACCAATGTTACCTTGGCAAAACTCACAGTACAGTAATTGCAGTAAATGTAAGTAAAATTAAAAACACTATACTAAGAAAATGACTGTCTTTGGGCGATGTAATGATGAAATCAGTGCACAAATACAAAAAGGTAACAAACCAAATAGTCATTGTTACTGTAACACAGTGAAATGTTCAGCTGACCTGACGGCAAAAAAAAGCTTTTCGTAGGCCAACAAAAAATAGATTAATAGAGGTGAAACAGATGTACATGTAGATGTGTATCAGGCCAGAGGAGCTCATCCACAACACAGTTGTTTCATTTTGATAGAGATTTGTGGAGTTTTGACAAAATGGTAAACTCTTTTCAGTTTTGTGTTTAGAGTTTGGAGAAATTGAGCTATTGTTTCAGAAAACGTGTTAAAACGATTGAGAAAAACTGTTAGTTAATTTAAAAAAGCATCTTGTTTATCACACAGTCACTGTATTCCTCCTGTTTTATTCCTGCTCCCCCTCCTCCTCTTCCTTCCTCTCTCTGTCCTTATTTCCCTTTAAATCCAACAGATAAACTGCAACAACAGCCACAACAATCGCACAGGGCTCATGACTTTGTACTGCAGCCTATTATCTCAGAGCGGGCTCGCCCTCTGCCAGAAGCTTGTTCTCTTATCACAAGATGCATAGCAATAGTGGCGCCCAAAGGGACCCTTACCCTAAACCTACTGCAACTACAGGTACTGGGATATTAAAATGCATCACTGTATGGTGTCTATAGTTGTGGATTTCACCACAATTGGCCGATTCCTCTCTGTGTTCTTCATTCACACCGCCCTTCTGTACAAGACACCAGCCTCCTTCCTCTTCACCAAACACATAGTATCCATGGTGATGGATAAGACCAGTGGCTGTAGAGCAAAGGGCTTCAACTGTCCTTTATGGCGATTGTACCAGGGCTACAAGTTGCTGAATAATTTAAACTGGCAGGGCCTATCTTGTTCAAGCTCACATTTTAGCACTTCAAAAGGCCACATTCATTATTGATGAAACCATTTACTTTCATCCGCTATATAATTTAACGTCTCCCTTCCCTTTCGGTTTTCCCTCTATTCTTATTATTTTATCTTGGATAAATCTTACATTTATATTTTTTGGTGTTTGTGTGTCGTTGAGAATCGTGTAGTGTAGTGTAGTGTTGTCTCATACAAGTGTTGTGCATGAGGAGAAGTGTTGTGTATGAGGAGAAGTGTTGTGTATGAGGAGGAGAAGTGTTGTGTATGAGGAGGAGAAGCGCTGTGCATGAGGAGAAGTGTTGTGTATGAGGAGAAGTGTTGTGTAGCAGAAGTGCTGTGTATGAGGAGAAGTGTTGTGTATGAGGAGGAGTGTTGTGTATGAGGAGAAGTGTTGTGTATGAGGAGAAGTGTTGTGTATGAGGAGAAGTGTTGTGTAGCAGAAGTGCTGTGTATGAGGAGAAGTGTTGTGTAGCAGAAGTGCTGTGTATGAGGCAGTGACGGACTGGACGGTCTGGCATTCGGGCAGATGCCAGAGGGGCCGCGGCCTCTCGTGGGCCGTTTGGGCCAATCACAGTGCGGAATGCTTTTCGGGTTTGTGCGGCCGCTTCGTCGCAACGCGGCCCCACATTATCTCTTGGCCCACTATCAAGAATCTATAGTGTTAAAAAGCTTCAAATTAGCCATTTGACTCAAAATCCCTATTCATGCTAAACTAATGAGTTCTCTATATACTACAATACTGGTTGCCCTTAATATTTACATCGGTCTACATTATTTTGTAGCCTTATTCAATCAGATGTTTAAAAAGTGCATT
>JAOPJL010000042.1:19929766-19941130 GCA_027123545.1 Trisopterus esmarkii | reverse complement strand
ATTGTGTTAGTAATAAAAGTATCATTTTTTAAGCATCCTTTTGTCTGCATTGCGGTCCATTTAGTTCCTCGGCCAGCAACCGTGACAGTAATGTAACAAATTATTTTGAAAGGACAGTAATAAGTAATAAATAATGCATTACGCTTTTGAAATAACTTGCCCAACACTGATTGCATTACATAGCACACATGGAATCGGTTTGACATTTCCCTACCAACGAGCATCTCTGGAAGCACATGCTTTGAATAACACCACACAACAGCACAGGCAATGCTGCGATCACTTCACTGCTATTGTGCAGTCGTCATTCGACACAGGAATATGTTCCTATCAAATGAATGCGTTGAGAGTCTGATATTTACAGAATAACATTTAGGAATGTCATGTTAATTATTTACTGAAGTGTTAATTCAGTACAATACAGTCATTTATTTTAACATTGTGATCAAATGTCTAAATTCAATTTTCCTTCTGAATGTAGGAAAGTTAATCTCCAAAGCCTTCCACTACCACTGGTATAAGTTTAGTCATATAAATAAACCATTCTTTTCTCTAGCTGAACACTTGGGTCTTTACACCTGACTGCTGGCTGACAACTTAGACATGCACTCACAAACACACACCCATTTACACCACTCTCTCGCCCCCTCTGTCTCCCCCCTCTCTCTCACCCCACCCGACAGGCACATTTTTTTCAACTTCAAAATGGCCCTTTTATCAAGCTGTCACGAAGCCATCCCACCACACAAAGGGAGGAACAGAGGTGGAGACAAAGAGCAAGAGCGAGAGAGTGATAGAGAGAGTCGGAGACAACCAGAGAGAGACAGAGAGAGAGACAGAGAGATATAGAGAGAGAATTGGATACACAAAAAGTGACACAGGCAATGAGCAAGAGCAAAAAAGTGTGACAGACTCCTCGCCCACGCGGAGCCCTGCTCTCTGTTCCTCAGCAGCCTCACTGCCGCGACGGTTGACTGACACTGCTACCACAACTTTACAAAGAAATATATAAATAAGAAATATCAGACCTTTTTTTCCCCATACCTTTATTCACTTGTTGAAAGGCTTTTAGGGTCTTTGTAGACTTTAGTAAAAGGGCTTGAGTGGAGCAGAGGTGTGCAGAGCCTCCCAGCAGAGAGACAGACTGTATGGTTACAATGTTCCACGACTCGTGTGAAGACAGAGCTGTGTGAACTGTCGCAGCTTCTAGTGTTCAGCTTTGGTAACAGGAGTGAGCGGGTAAAGGATTGTGTTGAGAGATGCCTGGAGACGGTGGTTCTTATTGGAACCATACAGTGTGCTTATGTTATTCCATCTTTGATTAGGAACAAGGACTTTTTGAAACTTTTACTTCCCTGGGAGTTTGGGTTAGAAGGTTGTTGACTTTTCGTTAAGGTTATAGTCAATTCAGGTTTTAGTTGAAATTGAAAGTAACAAATGCAGTTAATTAAAAGCAAAAACTGTAAGACTATTTGTGAGGCCCAGTTACTGGAGGTGAAACGTACTTGATACTTCCTGATGAGTAGTTAATTTTACAATAGATTGAATATACAGGGTGATAAAATAAATCTTCAGAAATGTGAATACAAAGTAGTTCCAATACATATGACTCATTGTGAGCAAATGTAATATTTGATCAGGATTTCGAGACCTACAGCAATGCACACTCTGAGGCTGACAATCAAACCTTACATTCAATATCTCAATATTAACAAATAATAGTGTGCAGCCCGGATTTTCAAAGTGTACAGATATGAATGCAGGATAGCTTAGTCCACCAGGAATGCTGTTTAATTTTTGTTTAGTCTGGAAAAAGCTAGGACAACAAAACGCAAACATGATCTGAAGCTGGTATATCCCTCAATGAGCTGGTCTCTTAAATTTGGTGTATAAAAGATCACCTATTGGTTAACAAAATCTTTTAGTTCAGGCAGAGAAAAAACAAGCCATATTTGGCACATTGGGAACAGAATTGAATGTCTGCATCACACTTCTCTCTGGCCAAAGTCGTTATCACTAGTCCATAATAAAGTTTTACCGATATAAAACTGTTAAACAGGACCTCAAAATACATGACATGGAGAATAAACCCTGTTGACTTACATAGGTGGTGGTCCCTCTGCACCGGACAACGTGGACTGTAAAGCCCTTAGCTGTGAAGGCAGAAGAGCAGGGGGCCTAATATGGATCCCTGTGGCACACAGGTTCTAACCTGACATTAGACGCCTCACCTCTCCACTGCCCGTAGGATCATAGGATGACCGTATATAACATAACACATTGTGTTATGTTATTATACACGGTCATGTTCTGTGTATAATAACAAAACACATTGTGTTATGTTATTATACACGGTCATGTTCTGTGTATAATAACATAACACATTGTGTTATGTTATTATACACGGTCATGTTCTGTGTATAATAACATAACACATTGTGTTATTCTTCCTCTTGTGTGACGCTTTGCCAGGCAGCGTTCTGCTGGCCTCGTGACTTAGGGTCCTGGGCCAACTGGGAGGTGCACACAGAGCAGTCCGGGGGACTGGTGCCAACGCAAGGTGTTAAGGGAGCAGCCAGGGAGTCCCTGGGGAGCCACTGGTTTTAGAAAACGAACCATGCCGCGCTGAAGTGCGCTTTTTGTTTTGGGCCAACACGGTAGGAGGCAGTGTGTCTGGAGCTGCTGTGATGGTGTGTGACGGGTTCTCCAGCAGTAACCTGGGACTGCGACAGCATGGTGTGGAGGGGGCTGTAATGAGGGACTTGTCTGTGGAATGACAGTCGGGGAGACGTGCTGCAAGACCTGTGAGGGGAAGACGAGCATCCCGGAGACGTCGTGTCTGGGACGGGGGAGGACGCAGTGTTGTGATGCTTGCTTGAGGATGGTGTGTGTGTGTGTGTGTGTGTGTGTGTGTGTGTGTGTGTGTGTGTGTGTGTGTGTGTGTGTGTACGCGATAGAGAGAGAGTGAAAGAAAGCCAGAGAGACAGAGCGAGAGAGAGGGGTACAGAGAATTTGCTGGAGAATGCAGTGCTGTCTCTAAACCATCTCTTGTCTACACAAACTGCAGTCAATCTTAAGCTAGTGAGATTTGTTGATTATTTTACTACTGCTATGGGCTGGCATCCATGCGATCCCATGTTAAATTGAGCTGCGTTTCTGTTACAAATTGGCTGTGGTCTGCCAAGTGACTCATCAATAGCTCACAGTTTATAAAGTCACTAAATTGCTTGAACACACATTTTGGTTGTCAGTTTGTGAGTGACAGCTACAAGCCTCTAGCCCCAAACAGCTACACCCTGCATACTGTAACGTACCTTATGTGAGCTTTCGATAGCAATTAATCAAAATCAGGGCTCACATTATATAATAGTATTTTATTTTAAGTTTATTTTAAGCATATGTAAGTATATATATTTTATAATGACTACTAGCACATGAAAATGCTACTTTTAGGTGTTAACTGAAATAAAAATAAGTTTAAAGCTTTGAGGTAAAAGAGGTAATGTATTCTTCATTTCCTAGATTGAAGCCTGCCTTGTTCCAGACAGAGTCTGAGATGCACATCACAATATTCGCCACGACTGTGGTTTTTTCTGTCTTCTGAAAAGAGAGGTAGAGCTGACTAACATCATCAGCATAACAGTGGTAACTGGTAACTGTGGTTAGAGAAACCACAAATAGATCCCAGTGAGTATGTGTTGAGTGGTAAGGGAGAGAACTAAAATCGAACCCTTGTGGCACACCATTTTTCAATTGATGTGTCTTGGACAGCACTATCCTCCCAAAAAGAGGGAGGATAAGTGAGGGCTCATAGTTCACAGTTACAAAGGCTGCTGAGATGTCAAGCTGATGACTAGACAAGACACAAGACAATACAACATGTTAGGGTTAGTTATGGAGTTATGTGGTTGTCCATGTGGTTGTGGTTGTCTGTTATGGTTTAAACATCTTAGAAGTTCAAAGTTACCTGAGCATGCCGTATGTGGAACAGTTCAGCTTGAGAGTGTCATTGTCTGAGCAGGGGGAAAAGGTTAGGTGGAGGGAAATGGCTGCTCATAGTTTATACTTTTGGTCAACACTTCTTAAAAGTGGTGAAATACAAAAATATATCTATTATTTACTCTTAAATGGGAAATGAAGTAGACATCACTGTTCCTAACCTTAATGAAGCAGTGGAGTGGTTTCCCTTCCCCTAGATTTGAGCCCTAACCCTAGATTTTGCGTGTTCCTGCGAAGGGGTAGGGTGTCCCAATACTTTGTTTTCCCTTAAAATCATCCCTTGAACACAGGCCAGCTGGGGAGCTGACTTGCAGCTAAGGGCACTCAAAGCAAGTGTTCTTGTTAAGGGGAGAGAAATGGGACTGGGCCTTAGCCTACAGGAATCAGTTCTTCTGTTAATTTTCACATGATACGGAGAGACAGCAGAAGAGAGAGATAGGAGAGAGGAAGGACTATGGGCTTCACATTGCATCACCTCAGTTACCCTGAGCTTCAGACAGTATTGAAATGCTTGAAACGTAACCCCACTCCATTTGGGCTTTCTCAGTGTTTCAGCTGTACTGGACTGAGTTGATGTGGATCCTACCATACCGCACCGTTTGACTCAGTGCAAGGGGGACCGTCTAGACCGATCAGGAGTGTGGGAGAGGAGACAGGGGCACGGAGGAGGCCAACAAAAATGCTTGGAAATCGGAGGAGATTGTAGAGAAGCCGAAGCACAACAGAGGAAAGGAGGACTGTTTAGACAAAGGTATTTTAAGGACAAAAGGAGGACAATAATTGACTTTTTAGGCGTTGTAGCGGCAATCACGGTATTAAACGAATATCAACTATAAATCAACAACCTGCGGAATATATATATATATATACATATATATATATATATGTATATATATATATATGTATATTACTTCCCTCCAATGGATTAAATTTCAGTTAATTCACTCTAACCCTAACCCTATTATTGTAAAAGAGACTATATGATTTGTTAATTTGTTTATTTATTTGTTAAAAAAGATTAGACAAATATAATATTAGACTATCGGTGGCAGCAATGGAAATACAATCAGAGAGTATTGGAGAGAGAAACTGAAAGATAGAGTATATGATATATCCAACAATTTAGCCCCCACCCTGAAGAAAACCCAGCACGGAAGGTAACAGCTTGAGGTGAAAAGAAAACAAAAGTGAAAATATATCACATCGAATGGCAGTGACTCAAAACAGTTTTCAGCATTTCCAACAGAAAATAACGACTAAGTTCTCCCACTGGGAGAATGTAAATACTACATGCATACTCGTGCAGTAGTGGAGAGTCCCGCTGGGCGCGTGGCGATGGAGGCCCTCAGGCCTGCAATCAAACGCCCTCTGCTCTCACAGCGGACTGCTGCTTGGTCCACAAACATGAAAGAAGATGAGGTTCTTTGTTATTTTTCCATACATACTAATCATCTGGGTTCAAAGGACAGCCATGCGGCTTGTTACATTTCATATGACCTGTAGTATATCGTATGTTTCTGTGCACGTTATGTGAGGTTATAGTTGACTTAAGTCATACTGCCTGCTAGGGGGAACTCTTCTAGCTTTCTCCACTTCAGAGCAGGAACTGTGTGACATGTGAACTGACACCAATTATACATTAAACAGACCTTTCTAACTAGAATGTGGTGGCGTTGTTACTCCTGATAATAGAGGTCACCACATATTATTGGTCTAGGGGTGAACTGGTATTTTTGTTTTTTGACGCGTTCCTCTTCCATACACCATTCTCTGATAAAGTAATAACTGAGGAGGGTCAAAAGCGTGCCATTCTCCTCAGTGTTTGCAGAGCAAAGACTTAAGTTGATAAGGAAATTAGCCACTTCACGGAAACTGGGAGAAATTCCATATGACGAACTGGTCCAGCTCGTGGGGAAACAACCACAATCTGAAACTGTCCGTGATAGTCCAGTCGGTAGTCAATTTGGTAGCAGAGCTTGGGAAGCTGTCGGAGCATTGTGATTTCAGAGCAGCATGAGATGATATGCTCCGTGACCGACTGCGGCATTAGTAACGACATATATTTCTGATATTTGTATTATATATTAGGTATGGAGATGCTAATAATGCCAAAGATATCTGGAAGGGGCAGGGAGTGTCAGAGTCAGCGGCAGTGCTCCTCGTTCAGAGATTGAAACCTGTGAAGAGAGTGGAATGTTTTCGGTGCAGAGGGGCGCATTATGCAAATTATTGCAAATTCAAAGACGCGGCCTGCCACGCTTGCAGTAAAAAATGACATTTAGTTCAAATGTGTTCGAGTTCAAAGGGTAAGGTTAAGTCTTAGCAGGGGACAACTCAACAGGCCCAGGCAGCTACACACCGCCTTGAAGAAGAAGAAGATGAAGAGGCAGCGTGTGCCTACAACATGTTTGGGGTGGAAACTGAGGAGGAGCCACCTGAGTCTCATAATGCCACAGTCTCTGTCAAGAGAAAGAAAATAAAGTTTGAGGTTGATTCAGGGCTACTGCATCGGTCATCAGCGAGGTGACCTACAGCAGGACACGGGGATCCAGCCCGTTGACGCTGAAACTCAGGAGCCCAGTCCTCCATTGGGGCTGTTATATGTGGACCTTTCAGCTGGGAGTCATAGGGCTAAAGCCATGCTGGTGATAGCAACAGGCAGTGGACCCAGTCTTATAGGCCGTGGCTGGCTGCAAAAAAAACTGGCTCAACTGGCATGAAATATAGTATGGCCACTCGTCGGAGGGCGATCTGCAGCGGTACAGGGACGTTCTCAGGGACAAGCAGGACACACAGAAGGGAGTGACAGTGAACAATGCCACACCACATTTCTTTAAACCAAGGGCATAGCCCTATACCACGAAGGACAGAGTCGATTAGGAGCTGGAAAGGTTACAGGGGCTGAGCATCATTGAGCCTGTCCAGTTTTCAAGGTGGGCGGCTCTCATTGTTCCAGTTTTGAAGGCAGAAAAAAAAACAACAGGGATGTGTGGGGACTATGAGCTCAGGGTGACCCAGGCCTCCGAGCTGGAGGAGTCCCTGTGGCCGAGGGTTGATGACCTCCTCTCAGATTATGGAGGAAATACATGAGACTCATCCAGGTGTGTGGCGGATGAAAACCAAGGTCCATGTTTGGTGGCCAAGAATGGACCTGGATCTGGAGAATAATGTAAAGTCATAATGTAAAGTCATGTGTTACTCACAGTGTGAGTAACACATGTCTCCACCAGCACCTCTGCATCCGTGGGAGTGGCCAGACCAGCCCTGGTGTAAGTTATATTTGGACTTTGCCAGCCCTTTTATGGGGCAGACTTTTCTTATCATGGTTGACTTGATGCAGATTTCAAGTGGCTAGAGGCCCCCATCATGAGCAATATCACAGCACCTTCCAACCTAGACAATCTTAGGCAAGTGTTTGCAGTACACAGGTTGCCAGACACCCTGGTCACTAATGGCCCAACAGTCACCAGTGAGCTGTTCAGCGAGTTCATGCAGCAGAATGGCATACGTCTCATCCGGAAAGCTCCTTTCCATCCAGCCTGGAATGGCCTAGCCGAGCGAGATGTTCAGACAGTGAAGGAGCCTGAAGAGGATGACACGAGACTCTGAGCATCCTGTTCAACACCGCCTTATGCCCGACTACAACTGCACAAAAACCTGCAGAGATGTTGATAGGGCTTGGCCCAATGCAAGATTGAACCTGCTGCGGCCGGACATGAAGGCTTAAGTGGAGAGAAAGCAGGAAAAGCAGAAGGAGGGTCACCAGCAACATGCAGGGGAGAGACAGCTGAAACTGTGTGACAATGTATACTTGAGAAACTTCAGCAGTAAGACCAATCTGCAATAGCTTCCTGGGTTATCCGTAAGCAGAGTGGTCCTGTGTCCTACGCTGTTGAGCTGACGGATGGGTGTGTCTTCCGCAGACATCAGGACCATATGCGGTATGATGCAGGTCGGGAGACGAGCAGCTCCACAGAGTATCCAATGGGGAGACAGGCGACTGTGGATGCGTGTCCACCTGTGACTTTACCAGAGGAGGAGCCACTGGGAGAGGAGTCTGTGCCTGGTGCAGAGGTTGGACGATCTCGCACAGACCCCGCTGGCGACCCCAACACCAGAGCCACCCACAGCGCCCTCCTCAGTGGTGCCGGCCGGATCACTGGGAGTTGTGGGCAGGTCACAGCGTGCTCACAAACCTCCTGACCGACTCAATGTTTGATTGGACTGGTTTTGTTCTGTTTGTTTTCTTGTTTTTTTTTGTCCAGCTAAATGTTGCGTGCGCCATGTTTTTCATGTGCTAGTAGTACTCAGTGTTCAAAGCACAAGTATATGCTTACGTTTAAGTACAGGTGTTTGGAATTAACACGTTTCCTTCTACCTGTATATTTTCATTTGGGGGATGATGTATCTTAGTGGGGAGGAGTGTTGTCATGTTGTAGTTCAGGATGACCTAGTAGTCATACTGCCCGTAAGGGACGACTCTTCTAGCTTTCTCCGCTTCAGAGCAAGAACTGTGTGATATGTGAACTGACAATACCTTTCCAACTAGAGCGTGGTGGCGCTGCTACTCCTGAGAATAGAGGTTACCACAGAAATGTCCACTGTAGTCGTTTGAGTCCAACCTATCCATGTTGAATTGTCGTGAATTTTTATTATCTGTATGCATTGATTTTCTTTGTGTGACAACAATGACCCTTTGTGGATGGGCTGTAATTACCCATGATCCAATATGTCTTTGTCTTAATATATCATTATTTGGTGAATTTTGCTCCTTTACATTAATTTGCCAAGTAAATGCACTGTATATAGCTATCATTCATTAGAAAGTCGATATATAAAAACAAACTAAACTTAGTGGTAACAAAGTTACCACTTAGTGGTAACAAAGTTACCACTAAGCAGCAGCCGCCCTAATTTAAAGACTGGAAAACTGGATGGTAATGGATCACAATAATATTGAGCAATTATATGGCATTCCTCAACTGGTTATAGCAGAAAGTATGACATCTTACAAACGTAGCTATCATGCCAGAGTGTCCTTTAGGGCATAGATATTAGATGTGTGTGTGTTGCTAATGAGACTGTATGAACTCAAAACATGCGGGGTATTTGAAGTAAGTGACGCCCTGAGTGAACATCTAGTGGTTGGAATATTAAATCAAGGGATTCTGGTTAAACCAAACCAACCACAGCTGTAGAGCCATGGATACTCATACACAATGAATATGAAAGACCTTCCAAGGGAAGAAGAAGCACCTCAGCGATTGATCAGAATGAACATGGCCCAAATAAGTCAGCAATGCACCAGATCCAAAACACAATCTGAGGAGCCATAGTTCCCGTTGTGGATCCGATACCATCGCCTCATTAGGGGGCTCACCGTCAGGGGGTTTAGGGAAGAGGATGCAGAGCGTGGTGGAGGAATAACTAGAGGGTTTAACAGGGTGTTAATGAGTTGTCGTCACCCCCACATTACGGTGGAGAGCAGAGGTGTGAAGATGAGGAGGAGGAGGAAGGGTCATTGCAATGAGGACGAGGGTGTCAGTGTGTGTCAGTGTGTGTCAGTGTGTGTCAGTGTGTGTTTGCCGTAGACCGGACTTTCATCAGCCACAGGTCATGTGGACGTCATGTGACACGATAATGACGAGGTAACGAGGCTGATCTGAGCTGGGGGGTCTTAATGCAGGGGGGCCTTAATGAGGTGTCTCTATTAGCATGGAAGGTGCCCCCGATGCCGTCCATGTTTACTGATGGAGCTGGAGTACTGGGGACCACTGGGGTAGCGTGTGCATGTGTTCGCCCGCCTTTGAATTCATGAATAAACCTTGGCTGAGAGGAGGGGGTCATCCTGATAGGCCTTTAAACAACACAACATTTCTTTCATGAGCAAAATGGGAACTACCACCTGAAAACACAGATTCTCACAGAGGCTCATAGTTTTCCATACAGACACACAATTACCTACAATCTCTCACACACACACACACACACACACACACACACACACACACACAAACTCGAACACCACACACTAACTACACACTTACTAGACACACACTAAGCTCCTTTGGTCAGATACTCGGTGGTCTGTAATTGACTGGCATCATCCCGCTGCCAGTTGTCCTGCTACTTGTTATCCCTGCTAATGAGAGCTGGCCTCCTGTCTGAAGGTCAAGGAGGCCAGGTGATCTTTGGCTTGTCAGCCACCACTAGGGTCAATACGCCTCCTTTTCATCATTTTAACCAGAGGCAAACTCCGGTCATCAGAGACAATCTGTATTAAATAACTGCAATCACTGATTGGCCCACATTGGGGCTAAGCAATGTCATTTGGTACGAGAGAACACATATGCATGTCATTGTTTAAGTAAACTGTCTGTTTCAGTCTCTCTTCTCCCACGGCCCTGTCACTACACAATCAATGCACAAACAATCACTACACAACCAATGCACAAACAATCACTACACAATCAATGCACAAACAATCACTACACAATCAATGCACAAACAATCACTACACAACCAATGCACAAACAATCACTACACAATCAACGCACAAACAATCACTACACAACCAATGCACAAACAATCACGACACAACCAATGCACAAACAACCAGCATGTGTTGGACCATACAGAGTGAGAGGAGCCTCCTGTCTCTCATGGCTCCTTTCTCTGTTTTTTCCCTCCTAATGAAATAAAATGGAATCTAATAAATTCGTAAACGTGAACACGTTTATATCAAGAAGCATACAATGTTTTTCATCAGACTTTATTAACATTTAATTTGCTGGTTTGTTTGCAGCGTTTGACCACGCACACACACATTCACACAAATGTCAGTGTTGTCACCCGGGCAACGCGACCCCCAGCCCGCCGGGGGAAGTGGGGTGACGCGTTCAAGGACGTCTCATCGTTTAAGCTTGAGCCGCAGGTCGAACTCAACCCTTCCTTACTTCCATTATTCTTTCCCTCCTTCTTCCCTTCCCCCTGTTCCCTCAGTGTCTTTATAGAGCTCCCCCCCCCCCCACCCCCCCGCCCCCATGAGGCCTGCGCTCCACAACATTATGCAGCTCCACGTATCCCCTCCTCTCTCAGCGCTCGGCGGCGGCCCACGTGGTCGTGGCTCAGAGGACGGTGTGGGACCAGTCTGAGCTCTGTGCTGATTGTCAGCTGCAGCGTGTGAGCCTGGCCGGCCCGCCCCCCCCAGCTATAGATTGATTATCCATAATGCATGAGCAATTTATGGTGCTGGGATAGGGAGTGATTGGTGGGAGATATAGAGAATGAGATGAGGAGAGAGAGAGAGAGAGAGAGAGAGAGAGAGAGAGAGAGAGAGAGAGAGAGAGAGAGAGAGAGAGAGAG
>JAOPJL010000042.1:19897522-19914067 GCA_027123545.1 Trisopterus esmarkii | reverse complement strand
AGATGCCAGCCAACTCCTCTGCACAGCTCTTCAAAAGCCTACCACCAATGTTGTCTGGCCCAGGACTTTTTCTTGCTATATAACCTGTTATAACCTCTCTGTCTTGTTACTATAAACAGGTAGTCGGCCATGTCACAAGAAAAATCTAACAGCTTAGAAGAGGTCTTAAAGAAACCCCAATGTGGACAGTGCTTACCCAACGACCTGAATTCTGACTCCTGACTTGGCCTGGCTTCTCCCAAAAGAGGGAACTGGGAATATCAACCCTGAGGTAAATTTTTACTAGTGTTTATCAAAGACCTACAAAGGTGATATGCAATACAATGATGTTAAAGAATTGCAAGGTTCCCACAGTCATGAAATCCATGTGAAAAACTATTTTCAAGGCCTGGAAATGGTTTGGAATTAAATAAATGTTTAGGAAAAAGGTTTTTATGTACACTGTTTGTCCTAATCTTCTCTCCCCCAATATCATCCTCCTCGTCCTGGGTCTTAGTATTGCACACTTTAATGTATAGATAGACCATCATATTTCAAACTATTTATATAAAGTAATTAAAATGGGGTAAAATGTTATTTAAATTTCATGGAAAACTTTTGAAAATTCATTGATAAAAAATGTAACCCGGATAGATAAAATATTCAAGCCTCTTATTCTATTTTCAATTAAGGTACTTCCTCAGCGAATCACTTGGTCCTGTGAGGATGACGACGAAGACTCAGTTGACCGCATTACATTTTTTTATTTATTCAATCATTATTTACACATTGGAGGTGAAGCATATTTACAGCCAAAAAGAAACAAAGGAAAAGCAGAATGATTAGAGCATCCTTGAATCCATAACAGTAACAAGGGCACAGTGAAATATTGCTTGTTCTGATGCCTGCTCCCTCTCCTCCCCGCATTCCCACGTTCCCTCCAACCCACCCAATCTGTCCCCACCATCTAAACCATTATTCGGCTGCTTAAATGTTAAGTTGTTGTTTTCAGCTCCCTTAGATATTTTTGGTGAATTGAATTGTTCATTGTTTAATCTCCTTCATGGCAACGCCAACCGACTTAACTGATCTGGTCAAATTTTGGACTTGACGGGAGATACTTCCAAGGAGCCTCTCTGTAGAGGTAGTCTCTGGCAGATATCCCACAGCCTCCACTTGCTTTGAGCCTTGCGGAACCGAGGGCATTACAAAGATTATATATCTTTTCAAACAGATGTTCTGGCCTGCATTTCATCTTTCCAAACAGGATTTGGTCTGGTGTGACTTGTACATGCACCTGTCCCAGGTGGTTCTCAAGCATTTTGGGCCCAGAGTTTTTACATTATCCATCAGTTATCAGTTTTGTTGGAACATTTCAGATAGTTACATTTCATGCTTTTATATGGCTTTTAGAAATATTGAATGTTGTGTTCACATCACTGACAACCTCCATTAGGTTTTACACAATTTGGCTTTTAAAGAAAGAGTGGACGAAAACTGTTAATTGGCCTATTTAAGCCAGTGTGAGAGTGGGTTCCTGTCTCTGTATGCAAATCTAAACTCAGTTATATTACAGATAAAGAAATTGTTCACAAAACTGAACAGAGGCAATGTAAATATCACAGCCAAAGGACTGGGATGTAGCTCTTGGGTTAACTGCATCTCTCAAAGATGTAGTTTCGTCATCAGTCAGTGGGCAATTTGTATCTGGGACAATGATCACTGTTGGAATGTCCATACACTGTCCATACATGTCCATAAACTACAAACAGAATAATTTAGATTTTCAAGCAGTATTATCTGTCATCTCTCAGTTGAGGCCCTGAGATGATGGAGGTCACGTGACTACGAGGCATGGCACGGTAACTTTGTCTGCAAGTGATAGACCTCAACACCTTTATTTTTGCTATAAATATTTGTAAACACACTTCAAAGTAACGGAAAAGGTGCCTAAGATAAGGACGCGTTAATGTCAGGTGTTGGAAATCCCAAAGAGAATAGGCAAACTATAAAGCAGTGTGATACCAGTTGGCGAGCTACCAAAGAAATCATGGCAGACAAAGACACACCAGACTGGGCTGTCCACCTGATCACAGAGGTCACTGGCATTAAATAATCATTTAAACAGTTTTGATGAACTGAACGAATCAATCTATGGACTGAAAAAAGAAACACGGGCCACCTTAAGCAGAGTAATTAACGCAGAGAAGCGCAGCAGCGCTATAGAGGATCAGAAGGCCGGAGAGAGCACAACTTTAAACGACATGACGAAAAAAATTGATTTATTGAAAAACAAATTAACCACATTCAAAACTCACAGTATAAGAAACAACATAGTTGTTCTGACTCCTGTCAGTGTTTGAGTAATGTTACCACCCCCTGGTGGCGTGTCAGGGTTTTACACCGAAAAAGATCTGACTAGAGAAGTGACCGGCATAACACACACAGACTGTGCTACACCGCAGTGTTGTTGTCTGAACCTTGGAGTAGATCCATCATTTTACCAAAAATAAGAAAGTCTCAGAAGATTTCAGTAAACAGTCTCAATCTGGAATCAAGCCTACGAGTCTTCAATTGTTAGCTATCTGTCTACAATACTACAGCTCACGTGTTATCCAGGACAGAATAGTAAAATGATGCCCACTCAGCGGGAAAAGGCAGTTTAACAACTGTGAACAGCACGCACCACATTGCAAGATGAGCGACCACGAGGAACGTCGGACTCAGCTGGAGACGAGGTCTCGAGTCTCGGCGTCACACAAGTCTTCCAGAGCTTCATCTCGGTCCTCAGTCAGCGCTGCAGCCACGAGGGCCAGAGTTAAGGCCGAAGCAGCAAAAATTAAAGTATCCTTTGCAGAGAAGGAGGCAGCCATGATGAAAGAAAAGGCTTCAATAGAGGCAAATCTTCACGTGTTAAAACAAGAGAAAGAAGCTACTGCAGCATCAAAAGAGGCAGCAATATTCGAGGAAGCAGTAGCGGCAGCTAAATATGAGGAAAAAGACAGTCTTGGTGAGTTACAGGATTTAGCTCTTGAAGATCCAATACAACGCACCAAAGACTACATAGACACTCAGCAATTTGATACACACGCTCCACCAGAACTTAAAGATGCTATGCTGCTGCCACCAATCCTGTGTCATGAAACAGTGAAAATCCAACCCTCTAGCGACAAGGCACAAGATTCACTGTATGAGTCCTTTAAAGAGGAAACTGAACACAGACCTGTTACCAGTGAACGCTATGATCCTCCCCCTGCCCCAAAGGTATTTTTGCCAAGGCATAAATATTCACCTGTAACTCCTGACACTCATACACAGCAGCTACTCCTCCAGCCTCTCACCCTGCCCAGTATAACAAATACTCACCTTCAACACCTCAAACCCCTGACTTAGCCCACTATCTTATGAGAAGAGAGATGGTGAGCTCTGGGCTCCTTGCCTTTGATGATTTCCCAGAAAATTACTGGGCATGGAAAACGTCTTTCCTTGCAGCCACAAGGGAGCTAAACCTATCCGAGCAGGAAGAGCTCAACCTGTTGGTAAAGTGGCTCGGGCCCGAGTCATCAGCTCAAGCCAAGCGGATAAGGTCAGTACATGTAAATAATCCACGAGCAGGTGTTGTAATGGTGTGGGAGCGTTTGGAGGAAACATATGGAAGCCCAGAGGTGATTGAAAGTGCGCTAATGAAAAAATTAGATGCTTTCCCAACTATTTCTAACAAAGACACACACAAGCTCAGAGAGTTAGGTGACTTGTTGAAAGAGCTAGAAGCAGCAAAGGCTGAGGGATTCTTGCCTGGACTCATGTATCTGGACACAGCTAGAGGCGTGAATCCAATAGTCGAAAAACCTCCCTTCTCAATGAGGGAACGCTGGATTGGACAGGGATCCAAATATAAGGAGGTTTACCAAGTCCCCTTCCCACCGTTCAGCTTTTTTGTTGACTTTGTATGTTCCCAGGCTAAGACACGCAACGACCCCAGTTTTGCATTTAACCTTTCCTCCACCCCCAGTCAAACCAAGTTTGAAAAAGCACCAAGATACTTCCCAAAATCAGCCGTGACAGTTAGGAAAACTGATGTCACTGCGGCAGTTAGTGCACCTCACGCTGGCACAGCTGTGAAGAAAAATGAACCGGATAAACAATGTCCTATACACAACAAACCTCACCCGCTGTCAAAATGTCGTGAGTTCAGAGGAAGACATCTTGATGACAGAAAAACATACTTAAAGGACAATTCCATCTGTTTTCGATGTTGTGCTAGCACCAAGCATATGGCTAAAGATTGCAAGGCAACGCTTAAATGTGTAGAGTGTGAGAGTGGCAAACATACCTCAGCGATGCATCCTGGTCCAGCCCCATGGTCGTTTGGCAGGCAGGCTGAACACTCACCTGAGGACAGGCAAAGCGGGGAGAGTGAAGATTTTGCACCACCTATAGTCACTTCCAAGTGCACGGAGATATGCGGCGGTGCTCCCAAACCCAGGTCCTGCTCAAAAATCTGCTTGGTCAAGGTTTCCCACGCCGACTATCCAAGTAAGTGTCACAGAGTGTACGCAGTACTCGATGACCAAAGCAATCGGTCTTTGGTAAAATCAGAGTTCTTCAATCTATTGGACATTAACAGCAGTGCATCCCCCTACACTCTAAAAACATGCTCCGGCACAGTCGAGACTGCAGGGAGGAAAGCGAGTAACATCATAGTGGAGTCACTTGACGGGAAAACCAAGGTGACACTGCCCACCTTGTTGGAGTGCAACTACCTGCCTGACGACAGATCAGAGATCCCAACCCCTGAGTGCACCCAATATTTTCCTCACCTCCTACCGGTGGCTGATAAGATCCCTCCGCTTGACGCCAGTGCTCCCATCCTGCTTCTGTTAGGGAGAGACATTTTGAGCTTGCATAAAGTACGTGAGCAGCGTAACGGGCCCCATAACTCACCGTACGCCCAGCGCCTTGACCTTGGCTGGGTCATTGTTGGGGAGTTATGCTTAGGTGGCGCTCACAAGACAGAAGAAGTCAACACTTACAAGACTCATGTCCTTCAAAATGGACGCTTCTCTTTCCTCAAGCCATGCACTAACAACATCCATATAAAGGAGAAGTTTAAAGGTCTGACCCAGCGCAGTCTTCAAACACCATCTCACACTGAAGAGATCTTTCAGGAGACATGTAAAGATGGTCTGGGAGAAAATGTGTTTCAGAAAACACCTGAGGATGACAAACTAGCCATGTCAGTGGATGACAAGGATTTTCTCAGCATTATGGACAATAACGTGTACATAGACGACGAAAACCACTGGGTGGCGCCGCTACCCTTTCGTTCCCCTCGTAAACCCCTTCCGAATAACAGAGAACAGGCCTCCCAGAGACTCCTCTCTCTCCAGCGCTCATTCAGAAGGAGACCTGACATGAAAAAGCACTTCTTTGACTTCATGCAGAAGGTCATTGACAATCACCAGGCAGAACCAGCTCCTCGACTACAACCAGGGCAGGAGTGTTGGTATTTGCCGACTTTTGGGGTATACCACCCCCAGAAGCCTGGAAAAATAAGAGTTGTTTTTGACTACAGTGCTGAGTACAAGGGAACGTCGTTGAATGATGCACTTCTCAGTGGACCCAACCTCAACAACACACTAATTGGTGTTCTACTAAGGTTCAGGAGAGAACAAATAGCTGTTACAGCCGATGTAGAACAGATGTTCTATGGGTTCAAGGTCAGAGAGGATCACCGCCATTTCCTTCGGTTTCTGTGGTACAACGATAATAATCCAGACAAGGAGATCATTGACTACTGGATGACTGTACACGTTTTCGGGAACAGCCCGTCCCCAGCTGTAGCAACGTATGGGATGAGGAAAGCTGCAGAACATGGAGAGACCGAACATGGTACAGATGCAAGGCATTTTGTCTTCAGAAATTTCTATGTCGATGATGGACTAGCCTCAGTGGCCAAGGAGGATGAAGCTATCAATCTCCTGCAGCGAACCAAGAGCCTGCTGGCTGATTCCAACTTAAGACTTCACAAGATAGCTTCAAATAGCACAAAGGTCATGGAGGCTTTTCCTGTGGAAGAACGATCATCTGACTTCAAGGATCTAGATTTAGGAGCAGACCCCTTGCCCCTCCAGAGGAGTTTGGGTTTAAGCTGGGAACTCCAGACTGACTGTTTCACTTTCAGAGTTTCAAGAGACGTTAAACCATTCACTCGGAGAGGCATGCTGTCCACTGTAAATAGTCTTTATGATCCCCTTGGATTCTCTTCCCCCATCACGGTCCAAGGCAAAGCATTGGTGAGAGATGTTTCCTCAGAGCAGCATGAGTGGGACACACCTCTTCCGCTGGAGAAAGAGACACAGTGGAAAGCATGGACTGACTCTTTAACTGAGCTTGAACAGGTTTGCATTCAGAGAGCATACATTCCAGTCTCTATGTCATGTTGTAAATGGATAGAATTATGTGCGTTTGCTGATGCTTCGACTTTGGCGATAGCTGCTGTAGCTTACCTGCGTGCCTTGGACTTTGAAGGAAAATGGCATGTAGGGTTTGTAATGGGAAAATCAAAGCTCGCTCCTTACCCCATGCACACTATACCACGCCTGGAGTTGTGCGCAGCAGTCTTGGCGGTCGAGCTGGCAGCAGTGATCCAATCTGAAATAGATATAGAGTTGCAAGCAGTTAGGTTTTTCACAGACAGTCGCATTGTGCTGGGCTACATCTACAACAATTCACAGAGGTTCTACACCTATGTAGCTAACCGAGTAGCTCGCATTCGGAGCTCCACCGAACCAAAACAGTGGCAGTACGTGTTGACTGATGAAAACCCTGCAGACCAGGGAACCAGGTCAGTTCCAGCGGCTCACCTGGTCGCATCCAGTTGGTTGCTTGGCCCTCCCTTTCTCAGTCAGCTAAGTCCAAGTCAGGAAGACGAAGCGGAATCATTCAAGCTTGTGCAACCAGATTCAGATAAAGACATACGGCCCCAAGTTACCTGTCTCGCAACCAAGGTCACAGAGCAGTCTCTTGGAGCTACAAGATTTGAACGCTTCTCGGTTTGGAAGACTCTAGTAAGAGGCATGGCAAGTCTTGTTCACGTAGCCAAGTCATTCTCCGGAGAGACAAAGACTGATAGTTGTAAGGGATGGCATCAATGTGGCCAACCACTCACCACAGAACGCTCTCAAGCGAAGGTGCACATCTTCAAAGCAGTGCAGGAGGATGTGTACAAGGAGGAGCTAAAATGTCTAACTCAGGGCATCAAAATTCACTGCCAAGGACCCCTTGCCAAGCTCGATCCCTTCATCGACAAGAGCGGCTTGCTAAGAGTTGGAGGTCGGATACGCAGGGCAGATTTGGAAGACCAAGAGAAACATCCACTCATCCTACCAGCTGGCCATTATGTGACCACTCTCCTGGTCCGACACTATCATGATAAAGTAGCCCACCAAGGTCGCCACTTGACGGAGGGTGCATTGCGCACCGCTGGTGTCTGGATAGTAGGAGGGAGGAGACTCATCTCTAGCATCATATTCAAATGTGTCATCTGTAAGAAGTTGAGAGGCAAGAGAGAAGTTCAAAAGATGTCTGATCTGCCGGCTGACAATGGACCCGCTGTTTACTCACGTAGGGCTTGACGTTTTCGGCCCGTGGAGTGTCACCACTCGGCGGACACGAGGTGGAGCTGCCGACAGCAAGAGATGGGCGGTCATTTTCGCTTGCCTAAGTACAAGAGCCGTCCACCTGGAAGTTATTGAATCGATGTCAACCTCGAGCTTCATCAACTCCTTGCGGCGTTTTCTATCCATACGTGGACCTGTGAAACACCTGAGGTCGGACAGAGGCACGAATTTCATCGGTGCATGCAGAGAGCTTCAGGTTAACACAGACGACCCTGAGATCAAGAACTATCTGCAAGACCAGGGCTGCACATGGACCTTTAATGCTCCCCATTCCTCGCACATGGGAGGAGCTTGGGAGAGACTAATAGGAGTGGCAAGACGCATCCTGGATGGACTGCTAGTGAAGGATGGACCTACCAGACTGACTCATGAAGTCCTATCAACCTTGATGGCCGAGGTTATGGCCATCATGAATGCTCGGCCTCTGGTCCCCATCTCGTACGATGTCGAGATACCTGAAATGCTCTCACCTGCCACTCTGCTCACCCAGAAGGCGAGTGTTACTCCTGCACCCCTGGGAGACTTCAAACTGGACCATCTATGCAAGGTACAGTGGCGCCAGGTTCAGAGTTTGGCAGACTCCTTCTGGAAAAGGTGGAGATTGGAGTACCTGGCAACTCTTCAGCCACGAAGGAAGTGGACCACGGAGAAGCCTGACATCCAGGAGGGTGACATTGTTTTGATAAAGGACGTTCAAGCAAAACGTAACGAGTGGCCTCTTGTTTATTATCTCGGATAAGTAAGGCCATTGCCAGCTCAGACTCCAAGGTCCGTAAGGTCGTGGTAAAGACTCTTTATCAGGGGGTTCTTAAGGACTATCTTAGGCCCATTAGTGATGTTGTTTTGCTTATGTCACAGAAGAAAGAGTAAATAGTGGTATAACACATTTATACCAAGCGGGGAGTGTTCTGACTCCTGTCAGTGTTTGAGTAATGTTACCACCCCCTGGTAGCGTGTCAGGGTTTTACACCGAAAAAGATCTGACTAGAGAAGTGACCGGCATAACACACACAGACTGTGCTACACCGCAGTGTTGTTGTCTGAACCTTGGAGTAGATCCATCATTTTACCAAAAATAAGAAAGTCTCAGAAGATTTCAGTAAACAGTCTCAATCTGGAATCAAGCCTACGAGTCTTCAATTGTTAGCTATCTGTCTACAATACTACAGCTCACGTGTTATCCAGGACAGAATAATAGTGTTGGTTGGCCTCGAGGAGGGGGCAGAAGCTACCGATCCAGACATAATGGTCAAGGGCATTCTGAGATATAATTTGGACTTAAAAGTTGATGACAGGGTCCCAGAAGTTGAAAGACATCATCGGAGTCTCCGTCCCCGCCAGGGACATCTGAACCTCCTCGCCCTTACCTAATGCGGATGCTTTGGTGGAATGACAGACAGGCTATTCTGAAAGCTGCGGGAAAGAAGAAGGAGCTGAGCTGGAGAGGAAGACGCCTCCACGCATTTCAGGATCTACCTGTGGACATCAAGAAGCAGCGAGCTAATTTTGCTGACATCAAGAAGAAACTGCAGGGCATGGAACTACGATATGGCCTGTTGTATCCTGCAAGGCTGATTGTCACCATCGAAGAGAATAAGCACATCTACGATAACCCCACAGACGCAGCCAACGACCTGAGGAGCAGGCTTCCTACTATTTTTCGTTAACGTCCACTGTGAGATGAGGAATGATTACATCAGCAAAAATGTAGGCTTAACTTTGAATACCTTTCAACAGCCATTCTAATAATACCATTGTCTTTCTGTCTTTTCTAAAGAGATTTAAAAGCTCTGGTTAGACCATGAGCGCGCGTCATGAGAATTTCTGTGCGTAATGATGCCAGAGACGCACCCTTCTTGTAATTTTTATTTAGAGCGATTATCATTATCATGGTAACCCTTCCTTTAACAGTCCCCTAATTACTAGGTATTTACCCGGTAGATATATGGTAAATCATAGTATATTATTGGGTAAATACCACTGTAATAAGAAGGTAAATACAGAGTAACTACAGCTGAGGTACTAAGAAAAACCTCCACTATTACCCATCAACTCAAATAAGTACTGTGTAGTTGTGCCTGTTTTAGGTTGGTAATAATTCTGATAATTGGGTACTTCCTAGAAAAGTAGGCAACCATTTCTTAGAAACACCTCTTCTATTACCCATGAATTCCAAGTGTAGTTATCCAAGGTTTATGTTGGTAACAGCCCATTTCTTATAGTTATTGTTCATAGCTACACCCATTTATAAAGGATTTATTCAATTTACCTTACTTAACTATGGAATTGTTTTTATTTAAATTTGTATGTCATGGTACATCTTCTTAAATACTAGGAACAAAGCAGTTTGTTTCCATGGTGTTACGTTATTACCATATCATTTGTAGTAGATACATTCCATTGCCCATGTAGTAAACTGGAACTTATACCATGCACGTTCTGCAACGTTACCAAGTAAAATACGACAATTTACCCAGTATGTAAGCTGAAACTGTACTGTAAAATTAGGCCTTGTTTGTTTCCATGGTATTACCAGGTTCTTACCATATAATTTCTAATAGATTATTCCCTTTTCCATGCAGTCAACACAATCTTGTACCATGTACGTTCTGCAACATTACCAAGTAAAACACGACAATTTACCCAGTAAGTAAGCTGAACCTACTGTAAAAGGAAGCCTCGGGTTTTACAGCTTTTTAAGGATTTGATTGTGTCTGCCTACTCGTTATCTCCTCTCCCAAGTAGTCCCGGTCCGTTTGATATAAGGTTAGGAGATTGCACTTGTCCAGGAATGCCTGCATATCCCCAGGTGCCACCCTCATTTGTGAGGCATATAACCCCTCATAAAATTGTTTAAACCTTGCATTAATTTCTGTACAAGAGGTTAAGGGTTCACCGGTATCTGATTTTATCCTATGAATTGTACGCTCGTTTTAATTTACGAAGCTGTCAGCGATTTATGTGGCTTATCACCGAAGTAAAAATACTTCTGTTTCGTAAACATAAAAGCTTTACTAATCTTCGCTGAGAGCATTGTATTAAGTTTGTACATAAGTGTTAAAATCTGATGAAATGTATTTAGGGAGATTGAGCGTTTTTTGCATCTAGCTTGTGTATTTGATCTTCCCATTTTGACTGTTCTATTTTGCTTTGTTTGTGCTTGGAGGCTTGAAATGAAATAATACATCCTCTTAAGTAGGCTTTCATTGCCTCCCACAGTAAGGCAGGTGTAGTCTCTGGCTTGTCATTTGCCTCTGAATACACCAATATGCGTCTTAATGTAGTCACAAAACCCAGAATCATTTGTAAGCTGCGGGATAAATCGCCAGCTTCTTTGTTGCCGAGTTGTATTACCCAGTCTCAAAGAAAAAGTAACTGGACAGTGATCAGAAATTATAGTAATATGATACTAAGAGTGTAACTGGCCTGGAGTGCAGTTCTCCCACTACCAGCACATATCTACTCTCCTTATCAGAAATGGTTTGTTGATGCTTAAAAATAACTTTTTATTTTTATTTTTATTCCTTTGACATTCAAGAGCAAAAGTGGATGTCACCCAGGCTCTCTCCAGCATCACCTGAACTATCCTGCATCATAATCCCATGCCACGCTCCTGTCTCGAAGGCAACACTCCTCCCACCTGTCCCCTACCCCATTAAACCATCCCATTAACTGTAACTTAAAGACTGCAGTACACATTTACTGCAGGAGGAATAAAAACTATGCAAATAAGCAAAAGATAAATAAAACCAAAAATAAAATAAAAATAAAAATAAAATAAATGTAGCTAAATGCAGAAAAAGATTTACAACTTAAGTAAACTTCTAGTCTAATCCTTGAGACTCGGTGAGGACAGTGATAATTATAACACAAAAAACCGCTCCACAGTATTTATCAAGAACAAAACAGGACATAAGGTCCGAGTGAGTTTCACATTGTGTTAATTAAATAAACTGCTCACGTTGTCGATATGGGTAACAGCAACAAATAACACCACAATGTCAACAACAACAGGGTTGGGGAAAATGAAGATGACGGTTTAACATAGTCGCCTAGGCCTATAAACACAAGCTACAGACCAATATAAGCTGTAAAATGAATGGCCATTAGCTCGCTATGAAGTGAGAGTTACATTACCATCCCGTTTGGCTATTATGGTGCAAAATGACGCATCACCCGAAGCTGGATATGTGATTCCAAACCGAACCCCGGGTCTGCCCTGCAGCAGTTTCCTGACCGGAGTGAAATGGCTTTGGCAACATCATAAGGGAGGTCTCTGAATATCTGAACCAGCTGTCCTCGGAAAGTTAGCTCCCTCTTGGTTGAGGCTTTGCGGAAGATATCCTCAAAGACCTGGCCATGGTGAATCTTTAGGACCAGGTGTCGAGGTGGTTCATCATCTCCTATACGTCTCCGAAGCGCACTGTGAGCATGTTCGATATTTGGTTTTTAACTAGCCTGCTGCAAACTCCCTGACGATCTGACCGTTCTCTGCCCCTTCTTTTACACCTGTAATCCTCAGGTTCTGTCGCTTTGAACGGCCCTCCAGAACCAAGCATTTGTCATTGAGTCAGTCCACCTGGCGAGTTAGACTTTTGAACTGCTCCCCCAAGTCTGCCAGTGTCAGCTGTGCTTGTTGCCGACCGCTCCAGTCCGTTCAATGTCTCGGCGTGTGACTCGACCCAGACTTTCAGTGTTGCAATGTTCGTGTCAGTTTCAGTTTTTAATGAGGCTATTTCAGCTCTGAGAGTAATCGAGGCATCTGCAAACCTTTCATCGACCTTTTCACAAATGTCTTTCTTGACGTGTGTAGCTCAGATCGCAGCAAGCTTATCGCGGTTAGCACAGCATTTCCAATCAGCTCTCCAGTGGCGACTTCAAGGGCCTCTGCCTCAAATGGCCACGGCTCCGTCCGGGCCTTCATCGGCGACAGCATTCCTCGACTTGTTTCCCTTTTTTGAGTGGGGCAGTTTCCAGTTTTAACTTCAACGTGTTTTCTAAAGCACTTCGGAAATGAAACCTTAACAGAATATATGACTTTAATGTCCTGTGTTAGTCGAAAATGATAAATTTTAATCGGAATTACAGAGAGCTGCCTACAGTTGCGTCGTACAGATCATAGCTCCCCCTAGTGTGCCCTAACCAATTACATTACTATCTATTTTTTTTCTAAAAGGTGGGGGCAGGCTGCGCAGTGCACTCTAGTTATGGATTCGTCAAAACAACAATCCAATTTATCTGATTTTTAAACCCACGTCCCTTAAACCCAGTCGCCCACGGCTCTAATCATGACATACCCTATTATTTTCAGTAGGGCTGCGTCCACGTCACTTGACTGTCATGGTTGCTATGGTGGTTGCTATCGGGGGCTCTGCTCCAAACCACGTTAACAAGGGTGGCAACTGAGCTGCCTTTGTGTTGTTTTTGTCTTAAACAAGGGTCCGCTGGCTAGGAAATAGACAGATATTCAAATTTTCCTTCAAAAGGAACCTTGGAATATGTTACAATTTTCCGCAGATTAGACTTGTAATTAATAAATTACTTTTGTAATGAACTTGACTCAGTTTTTTTTCGTCTGGTGGCTTGTTACGTCATTCTGAGAGATACGCATGGAGAGATTTTATAGTGACACAGACTATAACCTATTCTTGAAAGCAAAACACCAAGCTTATAGAGGCAGGGCTATTTTAAGCAATGAATTACGTATCATGTCTGAGAGGTCATTCCTCCTCCTGAGTGCTTGCAATTGATGTCTAGTGTACCTCTACTGTCCAAAAGCACCCCCCCCCCTCCCCATATGGATATGGAGAATTGTTGCCACGTCCCAGTGATGGTGGTGTGTCATATACAGTATATGAAAGAGGGCATTCAAATATACTACAATGATCAATTAGGAGGCCGAAGCCCTAAAGGAAGTGATGTAATAGGTGACTGAGTCGAGGACATTAACAAGTAAGCTATAGAACTGGGGTTTCTTTTATATCAAAGGGGGTCTCAAAGGACGCATACGATTATCAACTTTTATCAAGTAGGGCTCCAGCCCTACAGGAAAGGCTCACACAAGTGACTAAGCAAGTGCTCTATCTCATTGCACCTCACCCAGTGGCTCGCTTGCAAGATTTTGGCCTGAAGTTCTTCCCGGACCTACACCCTAGCCATCCAACATACATATCTCGAGAATCAGGCCTCTCTTTAATAATGACAAAAAGTTATGAGAGAAATGCACATAAACTTTTTGTTATCTCATAAGCGGCGTGGTGCCGGCTCCTTTTGACCCCAGACTTCAAAGACTTGTCCACAGGACAGCTGTGTCTACACACCTTAAGGCACAAATTTACACCTCCATCCCACAAAAAATGGGGACTAGAAACTAAGCTATGTCTTATTCACATTAACTGTACTGCTGGAGGGCACGCCCCTTTTCCCGCCTTTTCGAGATAGCTAGAGATGCCAAAATGTATACGCACGTTTCCCGTGGTCCCAAAAACGACATATCAGAGTTTTGAAGTTCTAGCCCTTACAAAAAAAAAAAAAGTACAGTTTTTGAGATAGGAAGGTCCTACCGCCCTGAAACTTGAATACCTAATTCACTAGGGTTAGCTAGTGTTAGGGCCGGCTTTTTTCCAGAGACCCACAATTTTCACAGAGTAATCCCAAGATGCATCCTGGTTGAAGGTCTAATGGACAAGTTTCTATCACTTGTCAACTAATTTAGATTAATTTCTAGCAACGACTTGTTGCCAATGCGTTTCAATGGAGCATTTGATGATGCTGTGTGAGCCTTTCCTGTAGGGCTTAATAAAAGTTGATAATCATATGTGTTCTGGTTGAGAAATGTCAATGTGTCTGAGACTGCTGCTCTCCACCATTGGTGGTGAAAGTGCGACGCCTAGTGAAGAAAAGTGGATACTGATTTGGTGACGTTATTGTGTTGAGCGGATGAGTTTAGTTTCCACATGTTTTCAAACGGAGAAGTACGGTTGTAAGGCTGTTCCGAATATCGGATCCTTGGAGGAATACTTTCGTAAGTTTCCTTTGGTTGTCTGTAGATATCGTAATTAACACTTGTCACATATGTCAATATGTAGGCAATAATTGTGTAAGAGCCATTTTCCTGTTTGCCAATTATGTTGTAATGTCTGTGTTGAAACATCAACACAGCGCGTCAACCAGGTCACCCGGAAGTCAAACCACACGGAGCACACCCATTGGATGTGGCTCCTATAGGGTCAATAACATGTGTGATTTTTTGAATACCCAACTGATAAAGAACACAATAGATAGCAAATAAATACTCTATCCTCATACCTTGGAGATGTTGCTTGGTATAGTTACTATATGTAGTGTTATTGTGGATCAGTTATTAACGGATAGGAAGACCGCATCGTTGACCTTTTCAAAGCATGTTTGGATTCCTTATCTCATTTATTATTTTTCTCAAAGACATTTGATGGGAGAAATCGTTTAACAGTGTTGCTTAGTCTTGCACATTTTCAGATTATGGTTCAAGTGGATGGCCTACTGGCATATTCCATTAGTTTGATGAGACGATCTGCCAATCGGTCATTTCTGTTGAGACAAATAAAATAAATGGCTAATTTAAAGCTAACTTCCCCAAGCATGACAGTGACTCGTAAGTGCAAATGCCTGCACCGACACCAGACCTCAACCCAATCCAGCACATTGGGAGGAGGTGAATGGGAGGTTTGATACCTCCCAATGGGAGAACATGTATGTGTAGCCAACAAATATGTGGAGACTCTATTGATGTTGCCCTCTAGTAATCATGGCATCATGTCCATTAGAAGTGCATTCAGAACCTTAAATTCCATGACGAATAGTAGTCAAAATCAAAAGACTACCCCTGTTAATGAAAACAAGGTAAAGCAAGGTGACATATGTTTTATCAATTAAATATCGATTTTTTTTTTATCCAAATGATAACTGTAACCAAATAGAAGCTCAAACGAAAACTCCATGTAAAACAGTATTCCATGTAGAGTCGCATCGATATTAGACAGCAAATAGAAAATACCTACAGGGAATTATTTTTGTAAACAAACTAAATCACTTTCAGAGGCATCTCTACAACAGGTGAGCACAGGATTAAGATTTTCTGATTAGGGACTCAGAATGAGATGCTCGCATAACGCCTCGGTACACACCCACGAAATCAAGCCTCATTCCCTAGAAGATGTTGTGCAGAAGAACTGCCAAATAACCACAGCATTACAAGCAAAAATAAAATCACAAGTCACGTAACAAGATATAAATATCTCCTGACCTTCTAGCTCTCTCTCTATATATATAAATAAAATGCTACCTGAAACCCATTACAGTAAATAGACAACATTTCTTGCACACTCCATTGGAAGGCCCTCAACAACTTGGCCCTCAACCTGAAGCTTTAATGGAACTATTTATGGCAGGTGAGTCGGTCAAACCCCTGCATTTTAGCTGCCGTCTCTACTGAAAGGCCCATTGCATTTCTGTTCAGCATGTTGCATATTCAAGATGCGGTTTCATCTTGTAATCATTTTCAAAAACTGCAGTTTATTATTCTCTTGAAGAAATAAGTTAGTTCTTCCAACCCTAGGGATGTGCAGTCAGCTACGCAAAGGGTTTCTTGAGGAGACAACAAAAAAGTAAAAAAACAACTACAAATACACCTCAGTACTCTTTTCTTTCATCATTTATTATCATAACATGACAAGCATCGTTCTGAATTCATTAAAGCAGGTTCCAGGCACAGATAGCTATAAGGCCCTATCTAAGATAAAGGAAGGCATACTCAGCTTCCAATTGGGGGCTATACACACACACACACACACACACACACACACACACACACACACACACACACACACACACACACACACACACA
>JAOPJL010000042.1:19852840-19863288 GCA_027123545.1 Trisopterus esmarkii | reverse complement strand
GAAAGGATGGATGGAAAGCTTTTCATTCCTCATTGGCGGTCACGTTGATGGGGTTCTCGTAGGCTGCTCCCTCCAGGTCCTCAGCCCGTTTCCTGCGCATCTCTGCCGGGGGTCTGGGAGGGGGGTTCTGAGGGGGCTGCTTGATGCTTTCTCCCACTGGCTTCCGAGTCTCCGTCCGGGGAAGAATGGGCTCCCACTTTTCCCCTCGTATGGCAGCCTGGGGTCAGACGGCTCACAGGTTAGTGTGTGTGTTGGCTGGTCTCACTGAGGACATTAAATTAACCTCATATTGAATACGAATTATATCACAATAATCCCTAACCCTTTCTCACAACATGACACATTTAATTACTTTACAAATTAGCTTTTTGGTTGGTTTATAATCCAACAATAGTACAATACACTCTCATACCCGTGTCAGTTGAGTTTCCCAACACCTGACCAATGTTTCAACAATTTCCAGCTAATTACAAAGTCCTTGTTACCATTTCCTTGTCACCATTTCCTTGTTGCTCTATTTACTTCATGCCCGGTCTTACGAAACAGCTGACACACGGTTGGCCCATTCCATTTCCTGATACAATGGAAGGTCTGTGCAAGGCAGATTATCAGCCAGGTGTACGTACCCCCAGGTAGATCAGACTGGCGATCCCCAGACACACACAGCCCAGGACAGTGGCCAGCATGAACCCCGCCGGCACGCTTAGTCTAAAAGGAGAGAGGAGGACAGACGGGGGGAATCAGAGGAGGAGACAGGGAGACGGTAGACTGCCATCGAGCGTGGTCGATGGACAGCTTCTACCAGTGGCCACTCGTGAGTTCTCCGGCCCTCGAGGGCCGGTGGTGGTCCCACGTCCACGCAAACGCAAGGGGGTCACGGACCCCTTACTACCTTGTGTCCACCGCGCGGGGGACCACCGCTTGCTCAGGGGACTCCTCGACTCGACCTTTAGCTAGGGAGGAGCCGGGGGTCAATCAACTAGACAACCGGCTCTACCCCTTCAGCCACACGCGACATGCTGATAATAATCCTAAACTAGCCAACAATGAATGTTAATCCATATTCAAAGACTTGTGAGTGAAAACAAGGTGAACCCAAGGTATGGCAGCATTAGGGGGACAAAAGAAAAAAGGCATACAAGCCTAAAGCTTATTCACCCTTAGGGCGGCGGCTATAGGACACATCTGGAGGTGAACGGAAACACAGGGAAACCCCTGTGAAACAAAAAGTGGAACTCACCCTGCGTATATGAACGCTCTGACATAGTAGTTCCTCGTCACTGGACCGAACGCTTTCACACACACTGTAAAGCAGTATTGACCCCTGGAAGAGAAATGGTACACATACTGTATATCAGCAAAGTCCTTGAATCATTATTGAAATGACTCACGTAGCATATTAAATTAATAGTGAATATAAATAGATGACACCACTTACGTCCGCTCCACACTAGTGCCTTTGTTTTTCTTGCCTCTTGGGTATTCTAGCAGGCATACAAACACCCCTGCAGCTCTGACTGTCTGTCAAGGTTGTTACCACTCTGGTTGCAGATCATATATATATATATTCATACGTTATATTCCTGGATCTATGTAGTATTATTTAGTTCATATTATTATTAGGAAGTTATTATAAGCTTATATACCTTTTTATTCCTAGATTGCCTAGCCCCATCTAGTCATTTAGATGCTCATCTCGGGAGAGCGTCATCTTAGTGCATATGAAATGGTTCTTCAACTTGTAACCTATGTCATTTTTTTGGCAAGAAACGTAAAGTTAAAAAAAAACGGTGAATATTTGGGTCGACCTTCTTTCTCCTACATAATTCCTATGGGGATAGGCGGATATGCTGTTTCTTGGCTTACAAGCAACCTGCGCTACACACTATTTTTCTTTATAAAAACAAACATTCTGTAGGCCTACAACTTAAAAAGGGTGCATTAGTTCGTCTTTTCTATCAAAGGATACATGGAGTAGGCAGCGTACTCCCATCCTCTGAAGAGTCCGGCCACCCCCACTATGCCGCCGGTAAGGAGAACTGAAACAGGGGAACAGGAAGACACAACTTTTTGATTCATCGGAAACAAACACACTCAATGTGTCAACTCAAAAGTCAAACATTTGAAATTGAATTAAATCCTTGCATTTTTATCCTCGCATTACAAAAAAAAGAAAGACAAAAGAAACACGTCTCTAAAGTCTTGGCCACCTGATCATGGGGACATGATTCTGCCAATCACTATTACCATCACTACTGGTTCACTGATAACAAAATAAAATGTTAACTTTTAAGGCAAAAAAGGTGTACTTACTGAGTCCCGCTGCCAGGGCTTGTTCGTTGGCCCACATGGCCCATTCTATTTTCCCCATGGTTTCCTAAACACTGCGGACCCTGTCAAGCGTCAGGCTGCAGCAGTCTCCACTCCAAACCAGAAAGTTTGGCCATGCAATGAGGAAGTTTCTGATTTAACAACAAAAGGAAGGTGTGGATGGGCGGGCCGCTGGCTTCGCCACCCCTTCTTTGGCCACGCGTCATTTCCGAATAGTGCATCGTCCATCTATCACTGTGGTGCGATCGCTGTCGAGATAAGACAGGGATTCATACCATGGAATGTGTAGGGTTTTGACTTAAAGAGCGCAACACACCGTACTGTCGTGTTCTCTCTTCGCGGTCTGTCAACACGGTTGAGTTTTACACGGGTCAATTACATAATAAAATAGTATTCAGATGTCACACAAACATCCAACAACACCACACAAAAGGCAGACTACGGAGGACTTAATAACATGTGGTTTTATTATACAAAATTATTGAAACAGTTTAACATTTTAAAACGGTTCCAGACATTTTATATTTCAAAAACTATTTCATAACAATGACTTATCTTACAATTCTGTACCTGACTAGTGTTGTAATCATACAACATCTCTATAGTGCTATTCAAGATATATTTTCTCTTTCAAATCCATAATAAAAGCACAAAAGTTCTTAAAATATCAAAAATCCCTGTCTTTTAAACGTGACTACAGCTATAGCAGCTCGTGGCGTCGCCTCCCAGCTAGGCGAGGTTCTTCGGAAGACCGTCCGATCCAAGCAGGTGCTGCCTGGGGTCCTCCACAACACGAGGGCCCGGCCCCGCCTGCGACACACTCACACACACACACACACACACACACACACACACACACACACACACACAAACACTTTTGAGTGCCCTGATGGCTAAATACTTTACCCACCTCGTCCAGCCATAGCTCCTGCTAGTTAAAAGCTTTCAGATTGGTCGCTGCGTATCCTGTTTCCTTTTAAAGAGGCTGCGGGAAGCAGGGCCCGCTTGCTATCAGCGGGAAAACATCTCGCTTTTATTTTTATTCCGGGAAGGACAGAGAGAATGGAGGGCTGTCGGGCAGCAGGGAGGGAGAGCTGGGTAGCCTGTGAGAGCGAGGCCAGGAGATTGAATGTTAGTTGACGGTTTATCTCCTCCTATCGTTGGTACAATGTCATTATCACTCTCTTCTCCCCTTACCCCCCACTCATACCCACATCTCTGAGCGTGCCTTAAATCCATTTCCCTCCATGAATAACCCTTTTTCTTTTCTGTCCAATGATTGGGATTTTAAATCCCGTCAGGTTATCATATGAAAGATGTCCAAATGGATGAGATGGAAGTGTAGTCTTGTGAGATGACCCATTTCTTACCCCTAAATACTCTGAGACCAACCCGTTAATTATCCCCAGAGTAAACACAAAACACGGGGAAAGCAGAATTTAGTCATAGTGCAACTAATAGCTTGAATAAACTCCCTGAGGATTTAAAAGTGACATATTATACTACCAGGTGTGAGTGTGATTAGCCGTAACAAGCCGTTTTGAAAATCTGCCATATTCTGCCATATCCTTCATAAATCATAGGTGGACACGCCCACCTATGATGTCAGAAGAGGCATTGACAGCTTGTAACGGCTAATCACACACATCTGGACGTTTAATGTCACCTGACAAGACGTGCCCCGACTCTGACCACTTTTAAAACAAGACGGAAAACTTTTATGTTTGCTTTAGCTTTCTGCTAAATACATTGCACTTTCTCTAAAGATTTTTTTAACTTTGCCTTTATTTTATTTTATTTCTCTATTTTTTTAAATTGCTGTATAAATAAAGTTGCCTTAGCTTGCCTAGTACCTCACTGTGGTAGCTACTGTGCACAGAATAAGAATATATATCAAATATCAATGCCCCATGATAGAGCAGAGCATCAGAAGCTCTAGGCACGCTCTGGGAAGTAGGGACTGAAATAAAGACAAGGGGACCAGATGGTGGCGTTGATTTTATTTTCATCATGTACTTCACCTTCATCTTTTGTCAACAGAAAAAGGTGTGGATATTGTCCCATGCAGCATTATTAATGCACGTTGACCACTGTTTATTTATTAATTTCTTGTAGTCGCCTGTCAACAAGTTTCATATAATATTCTATTTTACATATTTTATCCTTATTTAAATCACTATTATATTTATAATATTCTATTGAAATAAAATGTGAATGATTTTAATAATATTCCTTATAACAAAATTATAATTATGCGGGTGACTTTCTTTTAAAGCCTTTGTCAAACCATTTGGTTGTAACTCCTTGTAACCCCAACATGAGAGAACCGAGCCTGGGAACCGGTCTGCAGCGGGGTTGTGTTGGTTCTATTAGCAGCTGGGGTTGTGTTGGTTCTATTAGCAGCTGGGGTTGTGTTGGTTCTATTAGCAGCTGGGGTTGTGTTGCCCTTTCTCCCACTCAAACCGGTTTGTGCAGCCCTGCCCCGAGCCAACCACGTATCTAACTGGGTTAATACTAGGGGTGTAACGGTACACAAAAGTCACGATTCGGTACGTAGCTCAGTTTTTAAGCCACGGTTCGGTATGGTTTTCAGTACAGCAGTTAAAAAAAAAATAATGTATTAAACAATTTGATTTTAATTTGATTAAGTAAAGTGTATCTAACAAATGCCTTACACAAATGAAAGGACATCAAATACAATTGAGGATGAAAACACAATAAAGTCCAGGACTTATTTCCATCCAGAGTGTGATAATCAATAAAAATATATATATATACATATATATTTTTCTCAGTACGTACTGAAATCAAACGTGCATGGAACCATCAAAAGTATTTGGTAGGAATACGTCGTTACAGCCCTAGTTAATAGGATGACTGGTAGCGCCGTCGAGGCCTTTGTAAGAACAACCAAGATGGCTGCCGCCGATGTGTCAGAGTGACTTTGCATCCAGAGGCCTTTTGGTCAGCACCTGTTGATAACAGCCCTTGAAAATCGACATTGAACTGATCTAAAATGGGTCGGTCTGAAACCCGTAGGTGTGTTTTGGGCATAACGTGCAATAAACCAATGAGGGTTCCAGCTCCCATCCCCTTTAAGAGCCAGCGCATTGGACTGGACCAGTTGGTATTTTGACAGCGCGTTTGCAGTCTTCTCTGAGACAGATGCATGACCACATGAATATCAAACTTCAAATGGCTCAGTTTATGGCCAAATAATAGGCCTAATTCACACATGGAATAGCGTTTAATTTTACAACTTCAGACACACTGAGTTGTCATGTTCATTTCGGCAAAGAGAACTTAACTCATATATGATATGTGGTCCTGTGGCCGCAACTGTAGGTCTATTCAATGATATGTAATACATTAGCAATCATTGTTTGTTACCAGTATTGTAAACATTATTGTTATCGACTTGTGTTGATAATATGCATGTGTCCCCCCGTTAATACACATCGCCATGGACTGTATTATGTGTCACGTGTTTAGTTTGCGTGTGTTTAAACAGATGGGTGCACACACACATTCATTCATTCTTTTAAACACTCACTCGCGGTAAAACTATGTTTTCCCACAATCAAATACTCATCAATCCTAAAAGTTATGGGCTTGTACACAATGCCTGTGTCAAGAACATATGTGTTTGCTGTACTGTGTTTGCAGATGCATTGATTTAAAAGTACAACTTATTGCTGTATCAGCTGTTCTTTCCCAAATCATTTAACCAACGTTATCATTTACCCTAAAACAAGATTTGTTTTGGAAGGCTGAGATATACTTTGCTTGAGTTTGTTATTGTTATTATTATTATTTTCATATTTATTTTAATATTACTAGTCTTCATTCATGCAGCCCCTATGGAAAAAAATGTTTCCATAATCCACATCATCATAATATTTAATTTTTTATTTTCTAATCGTTTGCATGTTTGTGCTGTGTCTACCCAACATGTGTGTAAGCTTATGTTGCAGTTCCGACCTGCCATGGCACGTCCAAATAGCAACACCGACTGCGCTATCCGCTAGTGTATTTAAACCAGGTATTTGCAGGCCAGTGGCGCAATTGCTTTTTGGATCACTAAAATAACACATTGTATCATTTGTGCCAGAACACGCCTCTGCCTTTCGCCGACACGCCCCTCCAGGCACAAGTGTAGTGGCGTGCACTAGCAACGATACATGCGTCTGTGTAGAAAGTCAATTGCGCTGGGTGCAAGATAGGGCCCTCTAACTGTTAATACATCCGCATGCCCCCACATTAACCTTTGGTCATTTGTACCTTACTGCATATCGTCCCACCTTCAGCTTAATGCCTATAGCAATTAGCTGCAAGGTGGCAACAATATGTACTCTCCGTTGCGGTCCTTTTACATGACTGATTGTTGCCATTTCTTCCCAGGTCAATCCAAATGCACATGAGACACACCCACCTACTATATTCCAACAAAAAAAAAAAAAACATTTGCTACACTAGTTTTGCACTTGGATAAGAAAGTGAAACCGCTCTATAATGTAAAAAAATCCAATACTGCAGATTCTTTGAGAACAGGAGGCAGATGAATCTTGTCTTCGATGTATAGAGGTTAGAATCCAATTCATCTGTCATTGTCACTGGCATGATTCTTATTGGAGAATGCTGCATATTTGTGTAGTAAGTAGTAGTAACTTCTTTAAGATTTTAACATTCTCTTTGTTTTTCACGCTGTTTCATGTAATTTATTTGTCATTATTAGCCAGATGTAAGAGGAACTTTACATCACACCTACACATGTAATCGCAAAAAATGTCCTTTCAGTTGTCAACGAAAACGGTGTCATTCACATCGTAACACACAAAGCACATCTTCCCACACATATCTGAAATGCCGCACATGGCTAGCAAGAGTTTATACATGTTGTTAATGAAAACGGAATGATAAGAGTCAACAAGAAACTGATTTAGTTCAAACCAATGCTTTCTTGTACCATGGGAAGTCAAATAATTAGAATCAAGATACTCTACTAGCACATACACCCGTCCATGCAACAACCCAGCCTCCTTAACGGGCGTACCCCTCACCCATGTTACTTTGTTTGTTATTATTATTATGTCGGGTAATGAGTAGGCTATTATCCCATAAGGAAATATTTTACAAAAAAAACACTTAATTGTCATTTTTATTTATTGCAGGTTCTAGTAACCATTGTTGCACACATAGTTTATTATATAATATAGTGTACATTTATCACATATGAGTTAATGATTATAAGTTTATATAGTTTTAGTGTGTATCCGATATGCTTGTGCTTTTGTTCATAATCTTGTCTGAGCCATATTTCCAAAAGCCAGCCGCTTCCACTACGAATTTCCATACTAATACTCAGTGTTGGGTAAGCTACTTTGAAAATGTAGTAAGCTAAGCTACCAGTTACTCTGCCATGAATGAAGCTTCACTACACAAAGTGAAGCCCATCTCGCCCGTCTCGCTCATGGGGGAGAAGGAATTGGGGGAAAGGAACTTTGGCTTTGACTCTCTGAAGTCCAGATTGAACCACGACAGTGAAAGTAGCCGTATGTGGACTCGCAGAGAGATGTGTCCCCGTTCCGTAAAAATCTTGAGTGCTTGTGTTGTGGATAATATTATTTATTTTGTAGACTAGAAACTGCTTCTCCACTGTGTTAAGCCATGTTAAAAAATGGTTATTTTAAATGGATATGGATAAATTGATAATGGATATTTTAAATGATTGGAAACAAATAAAGTGAAGAGTTAAACAAATAGCTAATGTGATCACGTTTTAATACATTTGCGATAACATATAGAATAGCTGAGCCGTTCTGTTGGCAATTTCCAGCTCAACTTTAGACTAAAAACTGCCCAAAACGTATAGTGCTAGAAATCCGATAAATCATAAACTTCTGCAATGGCAAATACATGAATACACACCATAATACACACCATAATACACACCATAATACACACCATAATACACACCATAATACACACCATAATACACCCCATAATGCAGGGTTTTTCAACCTTGGGGTCGCGACCCTATGTGAGGTCCCCTGGAATTTAAATGGTGTCGTCTGAAATGTCCAGTAATAGATGAAAAAAAAAAGATTCATTATTTTTTTTTTTTATAAAATGATCAAATTATTCATTTAAAAATAAAACAATACACATCATCTTGAATAACTGACTTCTATACTTTCAATTTCTCAAATATAAAGTATATTTAGTTCAAATAAAAGGCAGCATATAAAAATATATGACACACTTGATGCCCAATAGGCGGAGATCGGTGTCGCTTAGTCATCAGTAGAATCTCCGGCTGCTTAAGGGGGCTTACAATGGGCAGGATATGACGTAGGGTCAAGGTTCTCAAGAGGTTTGTTTTGGTTTGCCCGCAGACAGCACGCAAGCAAAACGGGCAGAACTCATCGCGATCATGTTAACTGTTGCTGCAGCGATGCATCATATATTCAGTTGCATCCACAACATCCACATCGATCGATGAAAGATTGGAGCACGAGATAGAGACAAATAGAAGAAACAACGAACATGAAAGGCATCGCGAACAACTGCGTTACCGGAGGAAGAGAGCGTCTTTTTTGGTTTCATTTCATTCATTCATTCATGTTCTAACAAACACTGGGACAAATGTAGTTGATTTCTGTGTTTCACTGAGAAAACAGGAAGGATGGGACCCTATAATGTTCAGCTAACTGCTGTCAATAATAAGTGTTAACGAGAGTTAGCGCATATGTGTGTGCGAGAATGGCAGTGTGTGTGTGTGAGTTAGTGGACAAGCGAGGAGAGTGAGCGGTAGCGTGTGTCAGTTCAGTGAACTGACACAAGTAATGAACAAGTCCGCTTTATTCCGACCATATTCAGACCTAGCAGCAGACCCACTGCTGTTCCCCCCGAAAGAACATCGATCCTAGAGGGAATGTTCCTCATGTGCTCCTCGACTACGGTTTGGGAGCCGACAGCAGGAAAGGTGTAACAGGTGCAGCTGTGAACTCATGTATTGTAATAGATTGTATGATGCGTACTTTGAGGGTAACGATAAGACCTTTCATTTAGCATTCATCATGAATGACTCTAAAAAGCAGCATTGAAATATGTGTTAAACCATTCAGCGAACAAAAGGCAACAGGCTGATATCGATTAGGCGGCGGGTGCCACTCAATGACATTCAAACGTAGACCAAAGCGTCATCAACACGCCCACTTAGCTGGTGTGAAATGCTGACATCCTACTGCTCATTCACATATAAGGTAATTAGCATTTCCTACGGAGAAAATACTACCTCAGGGGTAGTATTTTTTCTGGAGGTCCAACGTCAGGATATGTCATTCACACATATGGCACATCGGTAGAATAGACGGAGAATAGACGGCTGTACGTCCACATGTGAACGCAGCTATTGTTTGTTCAGAAGGCCTTTACATGCTCAGCCTTGTGAATACATCCTGATCAGAGAAAATGAAATTGTCAATTTGTGCACTTATCCTGGCTACTGTGTATTTTTTTCACAGTATAACAAACATGGTCAAAAAGTAATTCTAGAAAAATAATTGTCTCTGGGGTCACTGGAAATTTCTGATGTCAAAATGGAGTCACAGCCCGAAAAAGGTTGGGAACCACTGCTGTAGGGTAAATTATGCCCTATTTCGGCTAGCAAAATGCCAACAGCTTTTCTTTTATTCTTTGCAAATGTTCATTTGTAATTTTGGAACCATTGATTTATTTTTTCTTTATTTATTGTTTGGTTTGTTAGGGTTAAAACTTCTCTCTTTTTGGAATTGCCCTCGTCTCTCTGTCCAGTCCTGTTGCCCACATCCTGAAGTGGAGTGAGCCCAGGTTCATCACCACGTTTGGTGGCAGTGGTGGGATGTGACCCCTCTGAGAGGCTGGAGCCACGAGAGGGCAAAGGGGGGACAGCTGCCCGGACAACGACGGCCACAGAGACGAGCGCTACGTCGGTCAGAGGGAGGAGGAGCACCCAGAGACCAGGCCGCCGCCCCCAGAGACCAGGCCGCCGCCCCCAGTGACCAGGCCGCCGCCCCCAGAGACCAGGCCGCCGCCCCCAGAGACCAGGCCGCCGCCCCCAGAGACCAGGCCGCCGC
>JAOPJL010000042.1:19578765-19591116 GCA_027123545.1 Trisopterus esmarkii | reverse complement strand
CACTGCATGAAAAGCGGGATTTCCGTCAAAAAGCAGCACCGTAAATTGTCGCAGAAGTTCAGGTTTCGTCCCCCATTCGGCCCCCCTCCCCCTAATTGTAGGGGAAGCTTTAACATGTAAATGAAGATTCTGTGAGCTATACACATGCAAATTAGCTATACAAAGGTATTAACTTCACTTTAAGAAAATCTCTGGTATAAATAGATTAGGCTCAGTATAGCCTAATTATACTCTAATAATTTTAATAATCAATTCAAGTTAATAATTTTAACTTGAATTGATTTATTTAATGAAAGTATACTAGATTAATTACTGAATACACTACAGTTCATAAGTTTAAGTCACCTGCTCATTTCAGCATTCAACTCCATTATAACCAGCTTCATGAAATAACAATCTTGAATGCTCTATGAACATTATGAATGCACAGAAATCAGTCAAGATGTGCTCAACAACTATGGGAACATTTTAGTGTTCCATGCAAACCATTTCCAATGTCTAATTAAAAAGTGATTGAGAGAATCCCAAGTGTGCAAAATTCTGTGTGAACACAATAAAAGTTTTAAAGAGCCTAAAATATAAACCACAATGCTTTGTTTACTCTTTCATGGTTTAGCACACAACTAAGTGTGATTATAATACAAAGCTTTGTTTGAGAAATGTTTACATTTTTAGACATTTTAAAGAATTCAACTTCTGTAATGATGACTGCATATTGCACACTTTGTATTCATTCTCTAAAATCACCTTGAATTAGACAATCAAAGCCAAACACTCTCGAATCCATTCCATGTGTTCAGCACATCTTGACTTATATTTGTACAATAATAATGACCGTAGAGCATTCCAGTTGATTATTTCATGAAGCTGATATATAATGGAATTCAATGCAGAAATGAACCAGTGACCCCAAACTTTTGGACGGTAGTGTATGTCATTAGCAATGGCCAATGTTATGTAAAAAAGACACACAAAACAATTCATTTCAACAATTAGTTTTAATCAGGCTTTGCCACAAAGGTAAAATGTGCAATCCATGCAAACAACATCACAGTCTCCTAGACCTCAACCACTGAGCATAGTGGCATGACTACAGTGACCTTTTCTTTGGTCTTGCTTAAATGCACAGTGGATATGTTTACCACACATCTCCCAGCAATGCGCTCAACAGGCAGAAATGATGCTGAGTATGATGTGTCTGTTCCCTGCAAGCTCCAAACTTCTGTTGGCTTTCCATAAAAATGTCTGTCCGGATGGTGATGAAGCCAGGAAACTTGCGCAATAACATGTTTGAACGTTGTACCTTTTGACACAACATTAACAACTATAAACTGCTTTATAATGGCTGGTCGTAGTTCTGCTAGAGGGTCAAGGATGGGTTCCTCAAAACTGTTAGTGTTTCCACACCACTTAGCATATACATATGCAGACCTTTCTGCTCTAGAGCCATCGATTGAGTAGGTTACATTCAGATATGTTACCCGTTTGCATGTCATGACAAATGTACAGTCAACATTAGTGACACAGGGGTACATCTGACTATACATTGCCAACATTGCATGTCTGTCAGGCTCATCCAAGATTGTCTTGTGCAATGGAGACAGAGGCATCACTGTACAGTCTTCTAAGAAAAGTCTTTCTGCTGACACCAAAACACTTTGCCTCACATAAAGCATATCAGCTGTATCATTGCATGACAAAGTCCCAACCATTTGTCTTCCTAAAATACTGGCAAATTCAGCACCATATTCCATAGTCCATGGCATATGAAGCTGTTGGCTCTGTTGAAATTGCCTCATAATCTGGACTTCAATTGTCCTATTGTTGTTATTAAACTTTCCCAGTATTCCATTAAAACGCTCAAATGAAAAACACCAAAAAGAATAAACTGGTCCGTAATCCAACATACACTCTTTCAAATGAAGATGTAGATGCATGTTGGGGGTGCAGTGCAATGGGCCAAACAGTTTGACAAATTTTGAGAGAAATGTTTGCAGGTGTCCATCTGCTTCTTCCAGTTTATCGATGGATATGACTCTGGAGCAGAGTATGATACAAGCCTGCACAAAGTCAAACCACATATCATAGTGTTCGTTGTTAATAAGCCCCTTCAGACAAAACAGTGAGTAAATGGTTGTCCAGTTTTTCCACTGATCTGCTGTAAATCCTGTAAAGCCAGATGAAATCCTCAAGGGTATTCTTCCAACCTCATAAGGTACTTTGATGGTTTCCACTCTAGCTTGAAGTTCATCAAGTTTTGTTGTTGTTAAAACTCCTAGTTCTGTCCACAGTCTGAAAACATGTTTTGCCGTACCAAGGAGAAGGTTGTGCATCGGATCGATGACGACAAATCTGATTGCATCATAGTAACTCAAGCTGAAAAGTTCTGACCATCTAGCGCCATATGTGTGCTCAATCTTTTTCTGAGCTGCCTTCGTCGTTGCCCGTTTGTGTTTTCCAGCATTGTATTTGTGATCCTTTGATGTGCGTGGCTCCCACGAAGACCGCTCAAATCCAGAGTAGTCCATTTTTTCACCAAATGATTTCTTGCTGAACGTCTTCAAACACTTGTGGCATCCTGCAAATGTAAGTTAAATGCAATATGTTACACACACATATTTATGTTTGAGCATTCAATGAAACAGACCAACTGCTATCTATCCACAAAAAAATAATCAATGTAAACATTTACATATTGATTTTACTGATGCAATGATCATAAACAATGTTAATTAATTATAGAAAAGAATGTTGGAATGTTTCAATTACCTCTGTATGCTCCATGTCCAACAAAGCCTCCACATTTTCGAGTTGCAGGGATATCTGATGATAGACAAAGCAGAGCTGCTCTGTAAACCTGATGTCCTAAGAAAGAGCTGTCATTCAGAATCACACCATGCCAAAGCTCTTGCAGATCATCAACTAAGGGGTCTAAGAAAGCATTTATGTTCAGAGATGGCTCTTTTGGTCCAGGTATTAGTCCAACGAGAATCATATTTTCTTCCTTAAAACGGTCTTCACGAGGGAGATTCAAAATTACCAAGTAGATGGCTCCAACTGAATATTGTACATTTTTGAAAGGTTGGAACCAGTCCACATTCAGCATCAAGGCCAAATTGTTTGGCTCTGCTAAAAAAGGCTCCCCATTCACATACTGGTAATCCTGCCATACTTGTCCATCATATACGTCTGCTAACAAACCATCAGGTATTTTCCGATTTCGCCATCCTTCACATTTCTCTTCAAATCCAGGTCTTTTAACAAGTCCTTCCAGAGACTGCACGACACTCTTGTAACAGTAAGCACGTAATGGATTGACATACTCTTTACCGCTAGAAGATTTTGCCTTTCTTAGCAAGGCAGAGCCACATTTCTTCCTTAATGCAGACCTCTGCTGTGGGTGATTGTAGAATGGGATGTGAACACAAGTCTTGCAAACCTTTGTTCCATCCCGTCTGAGCTCGTATGTTTCAGTAAGCATGTATACTCTCATACATTTAGGACAAACCACATACTGTAAGAAGTTGTCGCGGACAATACCAGACCATTTCCTCAAGGAGAATAAAGTCTTTGGAATAATGCTGGCAAAGGCAGTGAGGGAATTAGCACAGAGAACATTTCCAACTATCCACATGAAATGTTTGATGCACAGAAGAAGTGATGTGATGGCATTGTCAGAAATCTTGAAGGTTGATTGCCATGACAAAAGCATCATGGCTAGAAGTTTCATCAACACGTCCTCTGGGTGTTCACTTCTGGACTGATCACTTCCATTCCCCTCCCCATCTTTTGTGTCAGTATATTCACTCTGCTCCTCAGCAAGGCTTTCCCCCTCTTCATCCTCTTCAGTCACAAGTTCATCCTATGGGAATGTAAAGTACACATTCAAAATGCATACTTTTTTAGTATTGTATTATAATTGTTTATTTTAGTTCCTTTCATAGTTCCCTAACAGAAATGTAAACTGTACACTGAGATAAACAGTAGCAGTAGTACTACTGAGAGTGGAAAACAATACAGTGGAATGCATAAGTTTAGGCATGGTGCTTTTCAGTTAGCCTATACTTGCATCCTGTATTTCAATGAAGAACATTTATTTCTTTACGATACATTATTCATTCACAAAGAAAATTGATGTCCTAAGAGGTAGGATTTTTCCTTATTCCTCATAATGTCATGCTTACCATATAACAGGATATGTCTTCATCATCTTGCACTGACTCTGAATCGCTGGAGTCCAGGAAAAGATGAATGCTTTGGTCATCTGTTGTTTCGTCTGCAAAACAACCCGTGCAAAAGTTACAGTCATGCATTATACCTTATTATACCACCTTAACTGTGGTATAATGACCGTATACCACTGGCTGAAGTGATCTATTGCTTTTATAAAACGGTTACGTAAGTATGTATGGCAAAATGAAAGTCATAGACACCCTCAATTTTGAAAAGGCTAGAAAGTCGGAGAAGCATTTTGTTTAACGAATACAAAAAAGTAGTCCCTCCCGGCTGCCGGCAAAGTGTACGGCGGTTGCTATGCAACACACTGTAGCGTCCTTCAGAGAGAAGGCTAGGCTAAAGACGGTAGCTTGGTTCGCCGGCAATTTAGCCTTCTATCGAGTTCACTCGAACTCGATAGTAGGCTAAATTGCCGACCGTGTGCCTATTGCTTTACAACATTTCCACCCTCTCCAGCAATCAACATGTTTTTTAGGCTTCAGTGAACTATGCTATCGCTTTTATATATACGTAAACAACAGTTAGAGTTAGGCGCGGAGTGATACTGAACTCCGTAAACTGAACGGGCGTCATAGCTGTGTGTATACGCTCAATATACAACGGTTGGGAACCAATCAGATCGCTTGATTTAAGCCACCCGTTTTATAAACATTAACAATATCTGTATCCGCCATCTGTACGGGTAACAGTTAAATTGTGGTACTCACCGTTGTCTGAACTGTCGGCCGCTGGGTACATTTCTTCAACATTTTGCATCACTTCCTCTGTGTGCATTTCTCTTTCATCAACCTCTCCAACACTAGCCAAGTTATCTTCGCTGTCTTGACACATCAACATTAAACATACATAACTGCTGCCGGTTGGGTCTTGACTGGATAGGCTCTGTACATTTTCTGTCCTTGCCCTTTTGGATTTTTGCTCCCAAACTCCATTTTTGAAATAGAGCTTTCTGTGGCTATAATACTGTGAACGACTGAGTTCACTGTTGCAATGTCCGCAGAGGCGCCGAGGTCTTTTCTTGTGTGTTGGTCCTTCCATCTTTCAACTGACAACAAGTTACACAACTGACACAACTGCTTGTTTATATTATTGACGTCTCGCATGTGATTGGAGGAGCACGGCAAGCCTCCTTGCCCTTGTCCAATCACGTGCGAGGACGTGGCAAAGAGTACTACTTAGTACGAGCATGTACCTGTACTCTACATTTCATGTGGTTTTGACTAGTATAGTTCCAACTATGACAAGTCGCCGTCTTTCTTACGGAGCATCCCCTGGAACTCCTCACCATTCGAACCCGCGACGCGAACCTAGTGCTACCGCCAGTCCGCAGAACACGGAGATGCGGCTGCTAAACGCAATCTCGGGCCTGTCTCGGCAGCTCAACGACGGCTTTCTGCAAATGTCTGCAGAATTAAAACTAACACAATCAAGACTGCAGTCCATGGAGGATCGGATGGAAGCCTTGGAGAAAAGGGTATATGCGGAAGACTCCAGCACTACCGCTAACCCGAAGAAGAGAAGGCGGGTACACAATCCGAAGATCGCGGTAAGATTAAGCCCAAACAGCTAAAAGTAGCCTTGTAAAATAACCCATGAGCAGAACCAGTGTAAGTTGCTTTATTAAAGTGTGTTTTTTTTGGGTCTTGTGATTTACAGGAAGCTGTGCGTCGACTACACAACGCCGAGACAAATCATATGCCCTACGACCCAGAGCAAGGGTAAGATTTAAACAATATTCCTTTCATTCTGCTGTACTGATCTAGATACGTGAAAGGGGAATTCCGGTGGTAAATGGGATTTAGATATGTTTAAAATGACCATAGTCTACGCCGGTAAAGTCGTGGCCTATCCTGACCGTAGCGTTCCGAGCTCAGCAGGAGGTCGCTTTAACATGGCGCCAAAATGTTTGGAATGTTTGTTGACGGAAGGAGGACAGTGCGCTTGTCCTACATGGGGAAAGATGATAGGAGTATGCATCTGATCCTGAATACGTTGAAAATGTTAAGAACCTTATTACACCTTATTACAACCTTATTAGCCTTGTAGATGGGTTAAAATGAGCGATTTATGTGCCGTATGAGTGATTAGTCAGGGGTATTTTATTCAGATGCCGACCTTAACCGTTCATTTTGTTTTCGCAGACTGTCCTCTCCTCATAACGAGTCTGTGACGAGTCATTTGCTCGGAGCGTTGTCTGCGTGTTCTGATTTAAAAGATGCTGATTCTGACGACATTGTGTGTAAGTAACTTACTGCAGAACTGTTTTCTCCTTCCTTGTTCAATTTTTACTGTGACTTATATTCATTCCACTCTAATTTAATTGTTTCCCAGCTGCCTGCAAGACATATTACGAGACAGTACGCAGGTCTTACAGACACAATCAGCCAGACCTTGCAGTACACGCGGAAGCTGTCAAGAGTTCAGCTCGGAGTCGATCGAGAAGAAAGAGGGTAAGACTAGATAAGATCCGTTTTTGGTCAATAAGAGCAGGGTTTAAAATTAGCCAGTGGCTCACTGTTAACTTTCAACAGTTAGTGATGTGTCAATACCACATCACAAGATAGACTAGAAGGTGTTGCTGTTGCTATAGCTATGAGTAAACCATTACATTGCACGATCGTTGTTTTTTCACCCCAAACCAACATTATGGATCTATAGTTACAGTGTAATAATGACAAGGTTTTCTGGCTGGTAGAAGCATATTTTTCAGTACAGATTGTCTTTATTTTATTGTTTTACAGCTGCTGGAAGCAAGACAGAGCGTTTTAGAGGAGGATGAGGGAGACCTTTGGAAGAGCGCTAGCATTGATTTGATGTCTGAAGAGGAAGATGGCATCGTTGGCGGGGTGTCGGGATGGGTTGTGCGGCCTCCGTCCTACCGCAGCAAGGAGCTCACCGAGCTCTGTGCTAAATTGCAGTTGCGATTAGAGGCGAATCCAAAGTACAGGTTGACACATCGTAACCGACTGTGTATTTAAGTGTGTTTTATATATTTTAGTGTGCCGTTTTATTTTTCTGGTGTGCTGTGTGTTGCATGTTTTTATTGATTTTTACTTGTTTGCTGTGTTTTTATCAACATCAGGCCCAGTTCTGGCTTCACTCCACTGGCTCCCCATCCGCTACCGCATAAATTTCAAACTCCTCCTGACTGTATACAAATCTCTCCATGGTTTGGCCCCCACCTAACTGTCTGATCTTCTCCACCACCAGTCCCCTGCCAGAGCACTGCGGTCAGCAGACCAACTGCGGCTGGAAGAACCTAGGTCCAGGCTGAAAACTAGGGGGGACAGAGCCTTTCAGTGGCAGCCCCTAGACTCTGGAACTGCCTCCCCCTCCACATCCGTTCAGCTCAGTCTCTGAATGTTTTTAAGTCCATTTTAAAGACCCACCTCTATTCACTTGCCTTTGGCTAGTGTCTCCCTTTATGCACCAGTGTTTAGTTCTAGATGTTCTCTTTTTCTGCGTTTCTTAATTTATTTTAACTATAGTCCCTTTTTGTTTTGTGCCTTCCTGTATTTACTAATTGCACTTTATTGTGAAGCACTTTGGTGTGGCTAAGCCATCAGTAAATGCGCTATAAATTTGACATTGACAGTTTATGTTATTAATTTTTTCTTCTCTTATGCTTGTCTACAGATTGATTGTTGGGAATGCTCCCACTGACTTAAATGCTCTTGTAAGAGCACATGCCCACCTCCCGGATGCTGTGTTCGTCAAATGAGCGTCGCCTGGTTCTGCCGGCTGCACAACCACAGCATTCTCATTTCTCCTTCTCGGACCTCTCTTTCTCACTTGAAGACCCAGCAACTGACACTGAACGACTAAATGACTTACAATGAACGACTGGAGAGCATCTCTTCAGTAGCAGGAAATAGAACTCTGAGCAAACTACTCACCATCATGGACAATGAAAGTCATCCACTTTACAACACCATCATCCAGCAGAAGAGCCTGATCAGCTGGAAACTACGAGCACTGACTGACTGAATAAATATTTTGTTCCCAGGGCTATGTTAGCCCTCATGCAATGCCTCACCCTCCCTCCAACAGCCTGCACTAAATTCACTTTAAACTCTAGTATTGCTTGTTATTGACTTATTATAATTTTTTCTTCCAATGTTTACATTGTGCACTTTATTGGCCATATTTATCTATTGTCGATATCTTCAATCCATCGCTACGTTGCCACAGGCCTCCCCTAATAGGTAAACAAAACTACTCTAGTTAGCCCATATTTAATATGAAATGCTGGTCTCCTAACTCATACTTGCACTGTCTTGCCTTACCTTTTGCACCTTAACACACACTGGTTTACAATACATCTCTGTGCTGCTACCCATTTTTAGTATTTAATGCTGGTCTACTGACTTAAAATTGCACTGTCTTGCCTTACTTATTTGTACCTCACCAAATCATACCAGATCTCTGATGTACCACAGGGTTAGTCCAGAAATGTCCTTTCTCTAATCCTGCTTGTTGTATGTGTATGTTATGTATGATGTATCTGTCTCTAAGCTACTTGGACCCTGAATTTCCCCTAGGGATGAAGTTTATATCTTTCTATGAATAAACATGTTCCTGGCAAATTTTCCTTTCCTCCTGGTAAATTTATTCATGTCCTTGATGGTCATAATATACAACATAATTATAATTATTAATATTAATTAATTAATTATTAATATTAAAATTAATATTATTGGATATAGGAGGAGCGGGGCTGGTCACATTTATGTGGGTTGGGGGTGTGGTTTAAATGTACAATGACCCAGGCTGACCTAGAGTGACATGTCTGTCAACCAATCACGAATGAGTTTCCTGTTTAAAAACTAGGCTTTTCATCCAATGCTGGGGAAGAATTTTAGGCAGGGCAAAGAACGGCCCAGGGTGCCAGCCAATCACAAATGATTTTCCGTTTTGTTTACATCCAATCCTGGGTGAGAATCCGTCTGGCTAGCGCGGTTTCGCTGCTATTCATATGCTGATCCGCGAGATTAGCATATGAATGCCTCCGCGAGAGAGTCCGTATACGACGATATGCGTCCGTCGGAAACGTGAAGTGACGCGACGTGGAAATTGTCGTTTACTGCCGAAAATTGGTCTGGTTTGCAGGAATTTCCGGGCGTGCAAGGGGACGGAAATCCCAGTTTTCACCCAGTGATAGTGTGTGTAACTGTGTCAAAAACATTTTGAAGATCTAACATAACCATACCACAATATTTATCCACTTCTTTCTTGATATGACCCGTCAAGTAAAACAGAAGTGTTTGTTCGGTAGAATGTAACTTTCTAAAATCAGATTGAAATTTATAAAGAAGATTTTGTGAGGATAAGAAATTTTCTATTTTCTCATGAACAACCCTTTCCATTATTTTTTAGAGGCAACATAATATGGATACAGGGCGATAGTTTTCCTGCTCTAATTTACTTCCTTTTTTGTATAAGGGGGTTACCCTCGCCCCTTTAAATTCAGTTGAAAGGGTTAGTTTGCTTTGTTCAATGGACAAGTTGGTTATATGGGATATGCATGGAACAATAACTTCAGCTTAAATCTTAAATGAACCTTGTGGGAATATTATCCTGTCGTTTTGTTTGGATTTAGACTGTAAAGCTTTTGAAGAATTGTATCATGGGATACTTGTGGAAAATCAGGAAAATGTGTTTGCCTGGACTCTCTTCTGCTGATAAAACTGCTGCTGTTGGAGGACCTGACGCACATGTTGGCAGTGTTTGTGACGAGATTTGAAAAAAAAAAATAATAATCAATGTCATCCAAATAAACAAACACAAAATGGTTAATCATGTCACGCGAAACATCATTTATCAGGGCTTGGAAAACAGCTGGGGCATTAGTAAGTCCAAAGGGCATCACTTGGTATTCATAGTGTCCAGAGGGGGTGTTAAAAGCTGTTTTCCACTCATCACCTTGTCTGATGCGGACGAGGTGATAAGCATTGCGAAGGTCCAACTTGGTGGCCCCTTGTAGAAGATCAAAAGCTGTGGAGATCAAAGAATCTTTTGCATATGGTGATTTAGTTTAGGCCCCTGTAGTCAATACAAGGACGCAAACCACCATCTTTCTTCCACACAAAGAAAAAACCTGCACCAGCAGGGGACGTGGAGGGGCGAATACAACCCGTGGAGAGGGCATCTTTGATGTATTCATCCATGGTCCCCCTTTCCGGCAAGGAGAGCGAGAAGATCCGACCACGTGAAGGACTGGATCCTGGCAAGAGTTCTATGGAACAATCATATACGACCGATGGGGCGGAAGTGTGCAGGCCCTTTGTTTGCAAAAAACCTTTATATCCAGATACTCGTTGGGAACATTGCTTAGCTCGGAGGGATCTGGAGACATGGACACAGGGGAAGGCCTAGAAAAAAGGCAGGTGGCATGGCAAGTTGGACCCCACTCAAGGATGGACCCCGTCGACCAATCAATATGTGGGTTGTGGCGGTTCAGCCACGGGAAACCCAGGACCACAGGAAATTCTGGGGAGTCAAGCAAATGCAAGGAAATACTCTCGTTGTGGTTACCGACATGAAGGCGAATTGGAGTAGTGGTTGAAGTTACCTTTCCATCACCAATAGCATACCATCTAAAAAAGCAGAAAGAGAAAGCGGGGTCTCCAGGGCCTCTTCAATCTTTGAACAAGGGTAGTGTCAATAAAATTCCCAGCAGCCCCAGAGTCTACTAATGCCCGACAGGAGTGGCTTAGCCCTCCCCAGGCCAAGGTCACTGAAAGGTAGACTCCTGCGCCTGGGAGCTCGGGAGAAAGAGTAACCCCCGTCACGGCCCTCCCTTGGGCTGATCTTTTCCCAGGAGGTCGGGACAGAAACCTCTGAAATGTCCTGATTTACCACAATAGATTCACAATTTCTCTCTTCGTCTCCGATCCTTTTCCTCCTGAGAGAGGTGTCTATGGGAGCAGGTAGGTTCCAGAGGGGAGTTGTAGGAGTGGATCGGCTCTGGAAGCTCGGCTGCTGACCGCTGGTCTGGTTCCGTCAACGCTCTCAGAGACGATTGTCGAGACGTATGGCCTGGGAGATGATGGACTCAAGATCCTTAGGACACTTAGTTGCAGCTAAACAGTCTTTCAGTGTTTCAGACAAGCCATTTAAGAAGGTGGGGATAAGGGCCGTCTCATTCCAACCACTCTCTGCGGCCAAAGTACAGAAAGAGATGGAGTAATCCGAAACTGTCTTTTCCTTGAAGGCGCAAGAATTCCTCAGCAGCCTCTTGTCCTGAGGCAGACTGGTCAAAAATGTGCAGCATTTCATTTGTGAAAAAAATGATGTCCGAACATTCTGGACCCTGTAACTGCCAGATTGCAGTGGCCCAGGCTAACGCCTTGTCAGTCAATAAAGTTATAATATAAGCTGTAGCAGTAGGGAACGAAGTAGGTTGCAGCTCAAAAGTCAACTGGCATTGGGTTAAGAAACCATGACAAGCTCCTGGGTTACCGTTGAGGAGTAGGTAGCCGAGGTTCTGCATGAGAGGTTGGAGCTACCGGTTGAGGTGGAGCCGGAGGATCAGTGGAATAAGACTGCCCACCTGTGTCTGGCGGGCAAAAGTCTGTTGTTGGAGAACCAGTGCCTGTCCATGAGTATCCATAGTGGAACCAAAGCTATTGAGAGGTGCCATGAAGTCAGAAGTAGTCATACTCATAGTATCAGGAGCTCCTGCAGATGCTGTCGCTGGGTCTGTCATGGTTGAGCCTTCGGTCATGCTATGCGGAATCCAGGAACTGAGAGACACAATTGCGAAGCAAAATAGCAGGATGTTTTATTCCACTAAAGAAAAAAAAAACTACAAAGCTCAGAAGATCCAAAACAAAAACTTAGTCAATAAATCAAAAAAGGTAAATCCAAACATCAGGTTTAGGTAACCGGCATAGGTTGGTAACAACTAATCAAATTCAAAGCAAAACAATGCCAGTGGTCCAGACAAACATAACTCTCAGGGTTCAGTGAAGGCTCTACAGAGACAGAGTGAAAAGAGGGGGCTTAAATACAATGAAACAAAATGGCTGAACAAATCACCTGACTAATTAAGAGGGGGCAGGTGAGTCTGCTTAACAAGACAAAAAATAAGGTGGAAAAAACACAGAACAGAAA
>JAOPJL010000042.1:19403381-19414432 GCA_027123545.1 Trisopterus esmarkii | reverse complement strand
AGGGAGGATAGCATAGTGTCTGAGGCTTCCTCAGTGGATAGTTGGGAGAATTGTTCAACAGAAGGTAGTGAGGACAGGACAGTTGAGGCAAATGTAGAGGGAGAGAAAGATTTAAGGTTACGGAGCTAGCTTCTGGCTGGAGCATGGATTACACTACTATATATAGACTGGGTATATATATAGACTATATGTAGACTCTGACTGATTCCCACGCGGTCATTTGTTTTATACTACCCACAACACACCTGTTCTACTACGTCACACACCTATGCGCCACACACATATTTTCCCAACAAGCCGCCAGGGGAAGGCAGAGATTGCGACACTACCCCCACTCTGGAGAATGTCCAGCATCATTACACTGTACACAGGAAAATATTAATTAGTTATCATACAAACATCCCCACCTGTGTTCCCCACAGTCCTTGAAGGGGTTCTCTTTCAGTAGAAAGTTAAGGCGAAAAGGCAATGTCCATTAAAGCAATTAAAGCATATTGCACACTCCTTCTTTCGTACATGTAAGCAAATGGCATAAACACTTTTGCCACAAAAATGTGACAATTACTTTAACCATTCCACTTAACATTCGCGTAAGGTTACTCCAGGGTGCAGGATTTTAAGTGCAAAAATAGGGCAATATTTTCTATTAAACAATAACATTTTTCTTTCTTTCACATTGTTTTTCACACACATGCTCATTAAGTGTCTTAGCAGTTAACATACTATGCTTACATACTATGCTAAAGCATATATATGCTTTAACCAAACTATGCGGCCCATTAGTATTCAAATTACCAACTGTTGATAGTAAACAATTATATTAAACACATATAGTATAAAACGTCACATTCTAACCTCAGCATAGTCAAGTTACACTTGTAATGACACAATACTCAAACTCTTTTGCTTTGACAATACTGGAACTTAATTAATTATTATTATTATTATTTTTTTTTTGCTGGACCTCTTTTCCTCTGAGGAGGCAGCGATCTGCCTACACCCAACCTCAGGCAACTATGCTCAGTGACCAATCCAGTCACCAAACATGTCAGGAGCTCTGCGGACCCTCCGGGGTCGACGCCGAGGGGCGGAGCTCAAAAGAGGACGAGCAGCTTCTCCCCTGGCCGCATGCGAGGTCCCAGCCTCCTCCAGCGAAGGCTCAGCGAGGTGGCAAGGAAGCTGGCTTCTGCTCGGTGATGGTGGTGGAGAGAAGAGGCCTGGAAGGGCCTCCACAACAGGGTCCTCCGTCTCTGGTGAAGTGCCCCAAAGGTTGAGGGGGCTGATGTCGGTTTCTGAAGAGCTGGGGTCTGACAACGGGGGTGGCGCCTCCACTGGTTCCCACGTTTCAGCCTCCCGAAATGTCCAGCTGTTGTCTAGTGCTGTCCTGGAATGGTAAGCTTTGAGTTTGTCCTGATGAACGACTTTCATCTTCATCCTCGGACCCTTTTTAATCCGGTAGACCAAGTCGTCCAGTACGCCCACAATGAAGTACGGACCCTCGTAGGAAGGCAGGAACTTCCGCACTTTATCCTTTACTCTCTTGGTGCCTTTGACTAGGTACCAAACTGCATCACCGACTTTGTGTTGGACTCTGCAAACATTTTTGTCGTACTGTCGTTTGGCACGCTCAACAGATTTTCCCAGCGCCTCCCGGGCCAACTGGTGAGATAGCTCAAGCCTTTCCCGGAGCTGTATGACATAGGATGGAGGGGTAGTAGTGTTGTCTGGGTCAGGTGGCAACCCAGCAACAAGATCCACTGGCTCTGTAATTTCCCGCCCGAACAGCATCATGTTAGGCGTCAGGCCCGTGGAGCAGTGTTTGGATGCACGGTAGGCCATGACTGCATATGGGGTCATGATGTCCCAGTCCCAGTGACATCGTTCCGCAGTGGTGGCTATGATCTTCTGCAGGGTGGCATTGAAACGTTCTACTTGGCCGTCTGACTGCGGCCGAAACGGCGTGGTCCGTGTCTTGTCGATTCCCAGCAATTCACACATTCTCTGGAACACAGCTGACTCAAAATTGGTACCTTGGTCGCTGTGTAGGCACTGTGGAGCTCCGTACCGGCACACCCACTCGGAAACAATCTTCTCGGCCACTGTCGTTGCTTGTTCATTGGGAACCGGGTAGGCTTCCACCCATTTGCTGAAGTAGTCTTGTACTACGATTATGTAGCGGTTGCGCCTTTCGGTTTCATTTAATGGTCCCATTAAATCGACTGCGATGCGCTCGAAGGGGGCACCAACTCGCACTGTGCCCATGGCGGCTTGAGGCGTTTTCTTCGGGCGGGCTTTTGCAGCACAGCTGGTGCAGGTGCGGCACCACAGAGTGACGTCATCCCTCATATTGTACCAGTAGTACCGGGCCTTGAGACGTGCGAGTGTCCTTTCTCCTCCAAAGTGGCCACCGACTGGGCCATCGTGCAATTGTTCCGTGACTGAGGTGCGGTACTCTAGAGGCAACAGGATCTGTGGGTAGAACACCTTCCCATCTGTGCAGTAGAATTTCCTCAGCAAAACGCCGTCTTTCTGGTAGAGCTTTTTCCACTGCGACCAGTAGGCTTTGGTGGCAGGGCTGTTGGGTGCTATGTCCACCCAGGGTGGCCTGCTCCTCCCCTCGTCCATCCACTTCCTCACTGGTGCTATATCTGGGTCAGCTTCTTGGGCACTGATTAACTGCTCTTGGGTCCAACCACTGAACAGGTTGGTTTGGGCTGGCTCACTCACCCTGTAGACACCTGGTCGGAACAGAGCGAGCCAGCTTGATCATCACTGAAAACGTCCGCTACCCCCACTGGAAGATGCTTAGACTCAACTGCGGGGCTGCCTCCATAGCTATCTTCAGGCACCACTACCCCCACTGGAGGTTGCTCTGCAGGAGTTTTCACAACATCCTCTTCATCCTCTTCAGCCATATTGCACTGAATCCCCTTGTGCTGAAGCTGGTTACTGAGGCTAGGCTCTGGAACTGTGCATGGGCATGACGTCCTGCAAGGTCTTCTGGAGAGCGCGTCCGCATTTTGGTGGTGTCTCCCTGGACGATGGATCACCAGGAACTCGTACTCTGCTAGTTTTTCAAGCCAGCGAGCAAGCTGACCCTCAGGCTCCTTCATCCGACCAGCGCAGCCTGCTGTGGTCAGTCCGTATGATGAATGATCTCCCTAGCAGGTACTGCCGGAAATGAGAGGTGAACTCGACAGCTGCCAGAAGTTCTCGTCTGGTGGTGCAGTAGTTTTGCTCAGTGGCCGACATTCTCCTGCTCCCATAGGCTAGCACTCTCTCCTCACCTTCTTGTACTTGGGAGAGGACTGCTCCGATTCCCCAGTCACTGGCGTCTGTGTCGAGGAGCAGTTGGCCACTGTCGAGGGGATAACCCAGCACCGGCGCTGATGTCAATCGGCTTTTCAGCTGCTCGAACGCCTCCTGGCATTCATCCGTCCAGTTAAAACGTGCATACTTTTTGGTGAGTTCGTGGAGGGGCTTGGCAACTGTGGCGAAATCTTTGACTAAGCGTCGGTAGTACGAAGCCAGGCCGACAAACTGACGCACTTCAGAGACGTTTCGGGGTGCGGGCCACTCAGTCACCTTTTGAATCTTTTGGGGGTCAGTGGCGACACCTCTGCTGGAGACGATGTGCCCCAGGTAAGCCACTCGCTCTCGGAACAGGAAACACTTTGATGGTTTAAGTTTCAGGTTGGCTGCGCGTAGTCTGTTGAACACTTGGCTCAGCCGCTCCAACATGTCGGTGCCGTCCCGCCCCAGGACAATGATATCATCGAGGTACACCAAACAGGTCTCCCACTGCAGCCCGGCCAGGACACGGTCCATGAGCCTCTGGAATGTGGCCGGCGCATTGCACAGTCCGAAAGGCATCACGTTCCATTCGAACAGGCCCTTACGGGTGCAGAAAGCAGCGGCTTTTCGGGCTCTCGGCGTCATTTCCACCTGCCAGTATCCTGATGTTAAATCCAGCGTGCTGAAGTACCTGGCGGTGGACAATGTGTCTAAGGTGTCCTGGATGCGGGGCAGTGGATACGCATCCTTAATGGTCCTCTCATTTAAGAGCCTGTAGTCGACACATAGCCGCGAAGTCTGGTCCTTCTTCCTTACCATAACAATTGGTGCAGCCCAGCTGCTGTTGCTGAGTTGGGCCACACCAGTGTCCAGGCTCTGCTGCACCTGCTGGTCCGCTGCAGTTTGTTTGTCTCCAGCCATCCTGCGTGGTTGCTGTTTCACAGGTGGACCAGGGATGGTGAGGATATCGTGCTGCACGAGGCCAGTACGGCCAAGGTCAGTGGGCCCCGTGGAGAAGACGTCACTGTATGACCGTAGCAGGCAGGCCACCCTCTCGTGGTCCCCCTTTGGCAGACTAGCACAGCTCTCATTATACAGGACCTGCAGGTGGCTGGGCAAAGAAGCAGAGACAGAGTTAATCGGTTCAGAGGCCAGTGGGGCGAGGGGTGGCTGGGGCTCCAGCTTCCCTAACACCGTTGCTGGTTGTAGGATCCCTGCCACAACGCCTCTCTTCAACGTGACAGGTAAGGCTCCAGGGTTGAAGACTCTGATGGGAACGTTGGTGGACCGCTGCGCCTGTACGACGAGGTGAGCCACTAGTACGTGGTGTTTTTCAATGAAACCTTTAGTTGGGCTCAGCATCAGGTCACCGTCAGCAGCGTGTTGGAGGTGGGCGGTGCCGGGGACTACATACTCACACCCCGGTTCCAACACTGTTGTGCGGCCCACTCTGACAATGTGCACCCGGGACTGATGGCTTGGGTTAAGACGAGGTACCTTCTCTCCGCATAGGGTTATCTCACGGCGACCATAGTCCAGCTGGGCACTCGTCTGATGTAGGAAAGGGTGCCCCAGGATAACCTCGGTGCTCTCTGCTGTGTCGGCCATGATGAAGTTCACATTGGTAGCTCGGCTCCCAACTCGTACTGGTCAGTTGACTTCCCCCAGCACTGCCAGACCACCGGGGCCGATGCCCTGCAGTACCTCTGCGACAGATGGCTCTATTGGGGGTCTGGACTCTGTGGGAATGGTGTTGAAGAGATGGAGGGGCAACACATTCCTCCGAGCACCAGAGTCAAGCAGAGCACACATTTCCAATCCATATATCGATATTTTAACACACATGTCGTCTTCCTGACTTGCAGTACAGGTGACCACTATACCTGTGTCGGGTGCTGTGTTATTATTGACTGTCCGAGCTTGCTGTCTGGGTCAACGGGGAGAAGGGCAGTTTCTCATCATATGCCCTAGACCGGAGCAGTTGTGGCACTGGACCTCCCCCATAGGCATTTTGACATTTGTGTCTTTCTTCTGGTGCCACTGCTGATTAAATCTTGGAGCCCTCTCTGGTGAGTCGATGGACCAGACAGCTACCCCCACTGGCTCCACACAAACTGGCATGCTGTTATTTTCACGTACCGTGGCGGCCCTGGCTCTCTGATTTGCAAAGCTGCGTTGGCCAGGCTGCATGAATTGTGTGACTGTTCTGGCGGCCCTCCTGGTGGTCTCGTAGCTGTGTGCGATGTCATATGCTCTGGCCAGGGTGCGCGGCTGCTTCTCCAGTAGTCTTTGCACCACCTCGGCGTCGGCCAGGGCGTTGGTGAAGACCTCCACACTGATGGCGTCCTGCTCCAGCTCGGCACGGTCAGCATACACAATGGACACTTTCTCATAGATATCATCCCTTAAGAGGTGCAGCGCTTCGTTCTGCCTCCTAACCCGCTGTCTCAATTCAATGCCGATGGCTGCCGCATGCTCGGAGCGCGGCCCGTAGGCAGTCTCTATTTCAACCACAATCCGCCGGTAGCTCCAACGGTCAGATCTGGGATTTTTATGGACGATAGCTCCAGCTGCGCCATTCAGGCTGAATCTCAGTTGCACTGCCATTGTTGCATCTGACCAATGATTTGCCATTGCACAGCTTTCGAACCGGTGAATAAAGTCCTTCCAGGAGCCCGTTCCATCAAAATGGCCTGGCTTCAATATTGGAATTCTCTCTCTATACCCATAATGTTCATCGTCACTGTTATCCATCGCTACAACATCTGGGGCTGTGTGTGATGACCGTGGCGCCGGCTTGGCGCTTCTTGCAGCTGACTGGCCGTATTGGTAGGTGTCGCGGTGTGGGGCATAGTTATCCTCATAGCTTATTACTCCACAACGCTCCACGGGCTGGGGCATAGAGGGTGGAAGAGGTGTTGAAGTGAACTGAGGGGACGGTAAATCTGCTGGGGCAAAAAGGTTTTGTGCTGTACAATTCACGGGGTTGAACGGGTTAGTCAACCGTGATGGCGGTGGCGTGGGGGGCAATGCTCGGTTGAGCGACGGCGTCTGGCCGTGAACCATCCCTCCGTCTGCGGCTAACGTTAGCTCCATGCTAGCCGTGAAGGGGTTAGTGCCGTCGGCATATCGACCGTCCATGTGGTTAACTGGGTCCATATCAGTGTCTCTTACATCCATTAAAAATGGGTTGGTGCTTATCCATCTCGACTCCATCTCGACAGGCCTCCTATTACAAGCGTTAGCATTAACGGTACCTTTAGCTTTAGCTCCGAGCGCCGTCAGTCTGCGTTCGACCGTCCAACGTCCTCTCACTTTCTTCTTGTTTTGTTAATCCCGGACGAGCCCCCAGTGTTACCTCCCTAGCTTCCCTGCTCCGAACCGTAGTTGGGAGCGAGCTAGTTTCAATTCAATTACTTGGCTCGTTGCAGGTAACTTGCTTGTCTAGTGGTCCGGTTAACATAGCCGAAGCAGAAAGAGTGAAGTGTCGGTTGGTTGCAGCAAAAAGGGTTAGCTTTATTTCTTCAACAATTGTACATCCACGAGCATAAGAAGCTACTATCACGTTCGCGCCGTAGACTCCCCCTGATTTCCCGCCCGGTCCTTCGTTTGCACTACCCACAACACACCCGTTCTTTTACGTCACACCTAATGCGCCACACGAACGTATTTTCCCCCAACAAAACCACCAGGGGGAAGCAGAGACTGCAACAGTCTTGATTAACTTTTGAGCTCTGAACTTTTACAATTTTAATGAGAAGAAAACTGAAGTGATTATTTTTGGTGGCTCCTCTGAAACACCCCTTCTGGATCTAGACCCTTTGGCCCAACATATTAAACCACTCATAACTAACTTAGGTGTAAAAATGGATGTGGACCTCAAGCTAGACAGCCAGATCAGGGTGGTGGTCAGATCAAGTTTTTATCATTTAAGGCAGCTGGCCAAAATAAAGCACGCCTTCTAACAGGCATACGCAAATTTGAACATATTTCCCCCATCTTAGCCTCACTCCACTGGCTGCCCATACAGTTTAGGACTCAATTTAAAATGGAAACATGCCAAATAGTTTTTGGTCAGGGAATAATGACATGTGAAAAGTTCAAATGTCAAGGTAATGTACTCAGAAATCAACATTTCTTGTGTCAGCTTAATGTGTGGAGTAGTGCTTGGCTTACATGTGAATGGAGGACCAGACGACCATGCATAAACATTCAGTGTTCACTTCATGTGAATGATGTCCATTGACAACACTGACTGGCCCTCATTCAGATGCAATATGAGCAGTTCATGACCTATTATATAAGACAACAGTAGTGTGATATATCTTGGCATAGTTGTATTCATGTGTAGACTATGTTGAAATGGGGTGAAGGTGACACAGAAGCAAGTCAGAAATGTGATGTTACAGTGGATAATGGATGTTGTTTACCAGTTCCACATCATTTATATTATTATCAACTATCAAAACGATGCCAAACAATGCGTTGAGAGAGTGTGTCGCCATTGTCTGCGCTTTCACTGCTTTCATGTTTACCATCCTTATTTGCGGGCTTCACTAGTCAAGGGCTAGCCCTCCACCAATCAGATTAGTAAAGACTGAACGACTGTATGTGGCCAATTACAGATGTTGAATCGGCTAATAAGAATGCCGGTGACCTTATCGTTGGCCGACCACACCGTACACAACAAGAAGACTCATGTCACCGACTATCACAGACTCACGGCCACCTTAAGAGTTTCACCACCTGCTACAAACAAGGGATTATGCCATAGTGGACATGAAGGTAGTGAATATCCATCAAAGGATAGACGCTTATGTGGGACAGTCACTATTTCACAGGAGAACTTCAACACTTCTCCAATCAAATTTTAGAAGGATTATACCATAAATGTGTTAAAGTCAACCAACAAGAAATGCTAAGTATTTGGTGTGAATGCTGAAAGCATTCAAATCTTAGAAATGCTACGCATTTTATATTTTTATTGTGTGAATGCTGAAAGCATTCACATCTTAGAAATACTACGTATTTATTTTATTATTCCGCCACTTTTTCCGTTCGCAACTCCTTCCACATACTTCAACGTAGATACATCATTCAAACTTCTACGAAGGCATTGACACTAATGTCAATGCTAATTTGCTCACAGTGCTAACGTCAACGTCATCATTGACGTTACTGCTGACTTTAGCGTTGACGTTAGCGTTAGTGATGATGTTAGATGATGATCATCGCTAACACTAACGTCACCGCTAATGCTAACGCCATCGCTAACGCTAACATCAACGCTAAAGTCACAGCTAACATCAGCGCTAACGCTAATGTTAACGTTAGTGCTGACGTTAGCATTAGCAATGACGTTAGCATTAGCGGCAACGTTAGCGCTGAAGCTGACGTTAGTATTGATGTTAGCACTGACGTTAGTGTTAGCGATGACATTAGCGTTGACGCTGATGCTGATGTTAGTGATGACGTCAACCTAACGTCAGCACTATCGTTAGCTGTGACGTGCGCTGATGTCAGTGCTAACGCTAACGTCATAGGTCATAACTAATGTGAATGTTAACGCTAACGTTAGCTGTGACGGTAGCGTTAGCAATGATGTTAGCTGTGACGTGAGCTGATGCTGACGTCAGTGCATGCTGACTTGATCTCGTCTGACATCACCCCCCAGCGCACAAATGTTCTTCCAGACTTTACCTTGGGTCCCCCTGCAGCCACCGGCACCTGTAAGCAGATTTACGAATCCTACTAGGGCCATGCCAAGACCCGCCCTACTCTGTCTGTGATTGGCCGGGTTGCATGCAACTGAACTGGACGCTTTAGAACCCTCAGTACCCTAGCGGTACCCTCACTGTGAGCAAAGACGCAATGAATCATTCATTCAATCATTCATGCACACATTCACAGCGAAGTCAACCATGCAGGGCGACAGCCAGCTTGACAGGAGCAATAAGGGTGAGGTGACAGGGTCTTGCTCAGGGACACCACGACACTCAGCTAGGAGGAGCCGGGGATCGAACCAGCAACCTTGTGGTTACCAGCCAACCCGCTCCACCTCCTGAGCTGATGCCGTCCCCAGCCCTCATCCTGTAGAACATTTAGTCAGGGTTCCAGGGGGCCACGGATGACTGGTAAATGTAAAAAGTTTTATTTCTGATATTAAGATAGTCAAATGTTCTGATGGTTTCTAGGTATGAAATGGCGCTTGCAGAGGTTTCACCATCATGCTTCACCATGTGCGCACCATTTGTGACATAAATAAATATAATGGATAATATTCATATCGTTCTTAGCTATTTGGCGTGATCCAGGCTGTTCTGTTAATGTGTGGAACTGAAGGAACACCAAGCTGGTCGGGCTGGAGGGTGGACCCTCTCCGTCCATGAGCCCAGTGCTGAGCACGTCTAGTGTCGCTCTAGCGCAGCATTAATGGCTCCCCCTCCTGGTGGTCCAACACACACCGCCTGAAAGGAACCACAGCCTCACCCTTATTCAGGGTGCATCTCTTAACCCCACAGTCCAAAACAAAAGTCGTACTTGGATTTGCATGTTAACGTCATTAAATGAATGTATGTTAGGTCACTATCGCCGCACATTATTATGATGACAGCCCATTCATTTGCAGTATGAATATTATGAACTGGGTGTCGGTGGCGACACCGTTGGGACATATGGGAACAATACCCGCTTATTGCCAAAGCTGTCGCAAATGGAATAAAAAGGGATATCTTTAATACTGCAGTGTCTAATGCGACAATTTGTAGATTGTGGCGTGTTATTTAAATACTGTATGTAAATGTAAGGTTTCATCTCCAACCAGGCAGCTGAACTGTCTCTTTACTTCTGCCGGAGGACTTTTACTTTGAAGTACTGAAAGTTACAACTGACCACATGATAGCAGGAGGGATGGACCCAGCAGGAAGGGGCACTTACAGGATATGGGGCGTCCGCAGGAGCTTCCATCCTCCGGGCTGGTTTGGTAGGACATCCTCCAGATAGAAGTATGTTTGACCCACCATAATCCCTGGGGACGCCAACACACCAATACCATTAACCCCAGACCTTCACCCCAACACTGGGGGCAAACACCCAACTGTTACCCTAAAACCTTTACCACAAAACCCTTACCCTAAAACCGTTTCCACAAAACCATTGCTACTACATAACTTGTTTCTGAAGATTTACCACACAAGGAAAAAAATTCAGATTAAACATTCTAATATTCCAGTAAAACTGCTGGGAATATTGAGGTAAAGCTTGTGTACCGAGAACATCAACGACGATTGAGTTGCCGAGCATAAGAGAAAACACCACCAGCCCCCAGGGCAGGAAGCGGGCGTGGAAGGACAGGAAGCCCAGGAAGTGGATCTTAAGGAGTGGGTTCCGCCGGCTCCACACGTAGACCAGCATGGAGGGAAAGGACTGGCCCAGAAAGACCTGGTCCGTGAACACACCCAGTACCTGAGCTCTGGAGGGTTAATACAACACACACACCTGAGCTCTGGAAGGTTCCTATGATGCACCGAAAACACCTCTGGAAGGTTAATACAGTACACCACCTGACATCTGTACACCAAACACACCTGACCTCTGAAGGATAATACAATACATCAAACACACCTTTGGAAGGTTAATACAGTACATCAAACACACCTCTGGAAGGTTAATACAGTACACCAAACACACCTCTGGAAGGTTAATACAGTACACCAAACACACCTCTGGAAGGTTAATACAGTACACCAAACACACCT
>JAOPJL010000042.1:19347030-19358574 GCA_027123545.1 Trisopterus esmarkii | reverse complement strand
CTCTCTCTCTCTCTCTCTCTCTCTCTCTCTCTCTCTCTCTCTCTCTCTCTCTCTCTCTCTCTCTCTCTCTCAGGTGTTCATCCAAACCATCCCCAACATGATGTTCTTCTCCACCATGAAGAGGCCCAGCCAGGAGGTCCGCCAGCAGAGGCTCTTCTCCATTGAGATGGACATCTCTGACATCTCAGGTCTGCACCAAACGCAACACACGCACACACACACACACACGCACACGCACACGCACACCCACACACTAACGCACAGATACACAAACACAAACTGTGTAAAATGAACCTGATTCTGATGTTGTTGCATGACGTTTGCCTTGCAAACAGGGCGACGCACGGGTTCAATGCTAAAGGTATAAACAGACTCAGCAGTCCGCTATAACCTTTGACCCTTTTGCTGTTTGAAGGGAAGCCCACCCCGACCAACGTGCCCCTAAACTCCCCCCTCACCAAGAACCCCGAGGTGCGCAGCGCCATCGAGGGTGTGAGCTACATCGCAGAGACCATGAAGTCAGACCAGGAGGCCAACAACGTGAGTCCACACCGTCTCCTCGGCCACACGTACCAGTACTGTGAGGACCCAGGTCAAAACGTTACGTACCAGTACTGTGAGGACCGAGGTCAAAACGTTACGTACCAGCACTGTGAGGACCGAGGTCAAAGGGTTACGTACCAGCACTGTGAGGACCGAGGTCAAAGGGTTATGTACCAGTACTGTGAGGACCGAGGTCAAAGGGTTACGTACCAGTACTGTGAGGACCGAGGTCAAAACGTTACGTACCAGTACTGTGAGGACCGAGGTCAAAACGTTACGTAGCAGTACTGTGAGGACCCAGGTCAAAGGGTTACGTACCAGCACTGTGAGGACCCAGGTCAAAGGGTTACGTACCAGTACTGTGAGGACCGAGGTCAAAACGTTACGTAGCAGCACTGTGAGGACCGAGGTCAAAGGGTTACGTACCAGCACTGTGAGGACCGAGGTCAAAGCGTTACGTAGCAGTACTGTGAGGACCGAGGTCAAAGGGTTAAAAATGGAAATTCATTCATTCATTGAAGTCGTTTTGGACCGTTGCACCAGAGTGCAGCGCTGAGGTGCGTGAGGTGAGGTGACGGTGAGTCCGTTTATTCATGTTCTCGGGTGCGCGGACTTTGATTGAGGTATGAAGATGGACGAGACAAAAGACCAAACAAACTAAATTGGGTGCGCATCAACGTAGCGGTGACTGCATAGATGCTATTGGTTTTCAACTTCACAACCTGCTGAAAGCACCTGGCAAGCTTCCAACTAAAAATCTGGAAATCATGGAAAACAAACAAAATAAGTTGTCTAAGAAATTGAGTACTGCACTGCGTCCGATGTCCTCTGTGCCATTTTCGGGAACCTGACAAGTAGCCTACTGATGCTGGCCTGATCAGTGCAGAGTAGACACTGGAGCGCTAGGTATAGACAGGGATCCCTAATGCGTACAATACCAGCAGGACTGAGGATTAACCATTAACCTCGTATCAGTGACCAGATGGGTTGTATATATTATATGTATAACCGTACATGTGTGGAGGCGTGGCCTGTTGTTGACCCTGAGTCCCCGACCCCTCCAGGCGGCCGAGGAGTGGAAGTTCGTTGCCATGGTGATGGACCACATCCTGCTGTGCGTGTTCATGGCCGTGTGCATCATCGGCACGCTGGGCGTGTTTGCGGGGCGGCTGTTGGAGCTGAACACGCTGTAGGGAGGACGCCTCCTCTGAAGGCCAGTGGGCCAACGGAGGAGGAGCCCAGCACAGAGAGGACTCCTTCTGAGCCTGGAGCTCACCTGTTCATAACACACATCTTTATGTGTGTAATGCAGTTCATTTAGCTGATTAATAATTCCAGGTCATCAAGACCCAAACATATATCCAAAGACTTGGCCTTCGCTAAGACAAGCAAAGCATTTGGGGACCTGGTAGAACATACCAATAAGGATGATATGACATGTATATCTGCTTCATGAATCGCCAGCAGTAAGTCATATCACTTAGTGTTATTCTGGCATATCATATGATTATATTATTGGATTGTTTTCTACTTGTTGACCCATTGAGGCATGGCTTAGATTGAGTTTCCCAGCCTATAAAAAACTAAAAAACATGAAACGGTGGTTAGTCTGTTGAATCCCCATGTGTCCGTACCGTGTATGTGCGTGTACTGTCCAGTTTGTGTGCATCTCCTAAAAAAGAAATACTGTACTGTACTGTATAAGAATAAGTTTCAATAAATACGTAATGTGTAAATCCCATCGTATGTGCTTCCCTTCAGATTGATGCCCTGTTACCAGCCCTCCCAGACAGTAGTCACCCCCCCCACTAGTGCCCTCAGGATGACACCATTACAAAACACACATCCCCACAAACGCTACAGACATAACCAGTAACAAAATCATGACACTATCAATTGCAATGTTTACAAAGTTTATTAGGTGGCAAACAGTAAATCCAGAATTGGCAAAAATACTGAACCTGCAAAAGCAGTCATATGCTTGAAAGCCTAATTCAACAGACATGGCATTGGAGAGCTTATAAAGCAATGTGACATTGAATTGAACCAGCATCTTAATAAATAATTAGTCAAACATTGCCATCAGGGTTAATCGACTGGAGTCTGCTTTACACTAGCGCTACGATAATATACAATGTAAACACATATCATAGCAGCCAAGGCACACGGAGGGACTGCAAAAGGTTCTAACCAAAACAACCAACTGGTTCATCTGAAAGAATATGTGCTAAAACAGTGTCTGTTACAACGTTAACAAGGCTCAAGTAATGCTAGCTAACAAACACTGTACAAGGTGTCTCCCAACCCTCTCACAACAGGACTGGTTTCAGTGGCAGACTCTTTACATACAGAATTCCTGGGTGCGTACAGCCGAGTAAATTGTACCTTAGGGAGTAAAATATTCTAGAATAGCTAGAGTAGGACTCATTCCTAAATAAATTAAATTAAAATGTCAGAAATTGTCTGAAAACATTGTACAAGTAGGATGAAGATCAGTTGGCTTCTGAAGGCCTAAACTGTTTGGATAAAGCAGATGAATTAGCTCAAAGGAAACCCCTAAAACAACTTATTTCAGATGAAAGGCAGTTATGGGAGTTACAGAGGATATGGATGATCTTAGTGCCTATTGTCAAATACATGCAAAGTTTTTAAAACCTAGGATAAGATGTACATATGGTTTAAGGTTATATTGTGTTGACAAGCCAATAACAGGGTCCTACATTCGGATTATGGGAGAAATAAATAGACAGAAATAACAGGCACACATTTTAGTATTCAGTATTCAGTCAATGTGTTGAGCAGGTTCATTTCTGTGAGTCACACAGGAATGAGTCCTAACTACTCTGATGGTTCTGATCAGTTGGACCTGCCCCGGGGTAACCCAGGGTGTGTGGAGCCAGTCTGTGGTAGACGGGATGGAGGCCGTTGTAGGCATCACTCCTAGCTCATCAAACCATATCCTTCTTATGGTCACATCATAAGTATCGCCCTCAGACACAATGTGAGGATTTAATGAAGACTACAATAAATATAGTGTTTAAGATCCAAATTAAAAGTGAGACAATGATTAGAATAATATTTTCAGTTACTTTAAATTATCGTTAAGGCAAGCCCATGCTATTGTCAACAAATCAAATATCTTAAAACTCAGAAAATCAGAAGAACAACAAATCAGAACATTGTTCCAGAATTTGCTACATATTCTAACCATTTCTAAACTACAAATAGCATAAAAACAATAAATAATTCATAATATTTAAGTGTGTGCTGCCCCAATGGCAGCCGTTACTAGCTCCTTCTGCAAACCCCAAATAGGCCTCAATTATCCAACAACGAAATCCAATAAGGTAATGACTTCAGGCCACGTTCACGGTACTTAACCATGCTTAGGGTATTTCTCTGCGTTTAAAATGACTGAAAACAAAGCTTTGAAAAAGTCTGCCGTGTAGTCTTATATTGTTGTTTCACTCATAGTGCATGTGCCAAAAACACAAAAAAACGATAATGGTGGAGTATAGCTGTGTTTAGGTGAGTTGAATCCTAGCATGTCCTTAATCATGTGTTGGACTGGCCCCTGAAGAAGAATCCCTCTGAGACCTGCTCCACAGTTCTTAGGTCTGATCAGCACCTTCTCTTCTGGAAGGAGAGATTCTCTAGAAGGAATCCATTTAAAAACAGAGGGGGGAAAACCTTTGCAAGAATGTGTCGACAAGGCCTCAATTTGTAAGGGAAATAGAGACGCACTATCGGAGGAGAAAATACATCATAGACTGACGTTATACATATGGCCAACCAAAATGCTTGTTTCCTATAGTTGGCTATGTGCATTAAATATTTTGATCAATTCTAAGATAAATTAAACCACTTTCTGATTGGCAGAAACCATCGTAACCTAAACCATAGTTACCACAGCTTCTCGGCCGAATCCGTAGTAGCCATCTAGATATGTGCTATGAAGAACTTGAATGGCATCTGTTATTTGAGGAGAAGTCTGTAGCCAAAAAGAAGCCAATGATTCACTCAGAGCATTCTGAGGCCATGAAGACATTCTGACCAGCAAACCGTTGGAGAAGGAGGCGTTAATAAAGAAACTGAACATGGCTTGATAGAAGGGAACTAAAGAATATTAGCACTCCCCACAGTTATCGTCATCATCAACGCCTCAACAGCTTGCCTGTCTACCCCCACCGGGGAGAAGAGGGGTTCATCCCCAGGTTCTCACTGCAGATCGGACGCTTGGACTTCTGCTTCTTGGCCAGAGGAGGCGCAAGGAGCATCCTCCGATTCAGCTTCTTCCATTGGTTCTTCAGTACGCTGCACCTCCTCTTCCTCCTCCTCCTCCTCCTCTTTCTGCTGCAGGGACTCCTCTGACTGGCTGTTGTCCACCACCTGCCTGCCAGTCTCCTCCACCTCCCCCACCTCCCTCTCATCTGAGGCAAGACAAAAAGGCAGAGAGGTGAAGAAACCAACGAGAAGCAGAGGGGGGGAATGCAGGAATAGGAGAAAATTTGATTGATGAAGAGACGGAGACAAGAGCATCAACTGAATTATAGACGCCTTAAAGATGAACCAAACACAAATAAACCCGTGTTCAGGGCAAGCACCGATTTAATCTACGAAAATCAGGATTACGGATGCCAGGAATACCTAAAATCGGAATGGGTCACACGTTCTTGACCCCAAAGAGTACTGCTTTTGGTGGCGCTTTTTGGTGACAAAAGCCTGTCATAGTTTCTATCGATGTACACATCAGTTGAATGTGTTTTATATAGTCTATGTTTAATCAGTTCAACCCTTACGGTACGGTCGGGGCTTGGCACGCCCTGCACGGTCTTGCCTGTGTGAACCCGAGGGGGTATATGCTGCCTGCGTCCAGGAGCCGGCTGGCTTGGTTCATCGGAGCAGGCGGCACTACGCAGGGAGTGTAGACTTCCTTAGAATCATTTGCATAATCCGACATCTGAGTGTAGGCTACAAACGTGTGCAAAAACACCAACATATTCCTTATTTTGCTGACCAAATGTTTTTTATCCTGCCACAAGCCTTGTAAGGAAAGTTCCTCTGCTGCTTTCTCGTAGATGGCACCCTGCCCCGTGATGGTCGCGGGTATCAGCGTCTCTCAGTTAGAACCGCTCCTGTTGCTGCGCTGTCTCTGTTGTAGAGAGAAGGCAGCAACACCACTACCAAAGTCCTGCCCCTGGTAACGCAATGCCGTCTAATCTCATATACATTCGATCAAACCCCCAGTGTAAGGTTCTAGAGGGGGAATCGGGGTCCAAATCACCCGGTATCTTAACTGGGCCAGTGTTAACGAGCGTCCATGCCGGAAAAACAAGGCAGGTATATGAAGGGCATATTTGGCAGCATAAAAATTAGGATTTTAATGAGTGAAACCTGCAATATATAGTCTGTGTAACCAGCTTGACTAATCTTCCCATAGGTCATGCATGGCCCTGCCTGATCGGTTGTTTTTTTGTGTTTGATTTGGCTTTAATAATGCAGAGTCAATCAATCAATCAATCAATCAATCAATCAATCAATCAGAGTCAAAGTTCATTCGGACATGAAGAGATCGGAAGATGGAATTTGAATGTGAATCTGTTAACATTGATCCAGTTAAAGTGAAAAGCAGAAGATTTAACAGCTGATGGAGGCTCTGCCTCTCAGAGAGAGGGACACACAACCATCAAACCCCCTGCAGTCCTCCCGAGGTGCTGCTCTCACAGCCAGACAACACCCCACGCTGGCACATTTAAATCCCCATGGGTTATAATTAGTTACACACACCATCCATGTTAGACACACCAATAGTCAGACAGCAACACTGAAATCACTGCGACCCTACGGACGATAGTCCTGCCAGGTAAAAGGAGTAGTAGGACTGACGGACCTGACTGAGTCCACAGACACAAGGAAGGAGTTCAGGCTGCGTGGCGGGCTAGAGTTCAGCCTGCACTACCTGTGGGGTTCACCTCAGCCACCAGGGGGCCAACTGAGTTATAACAGAGAACATCTGAATCCCAGGGGGAGGGGGGGTCTAAACAACAGCCATGGCAATGCTGAGGCTTTGAAATGATAAAGAGTTATGGGGAAGGTAAAGAAATGCCTTCAGCTGTGCTTTCAGCTAGATGATGTGTTCGTTAAGAGCGTGTTTGGTTTTAATGACCTGAATAAGCAGACTGACCATCAGTTTGTAGCATTGTAGAAATATCCTAATAATAATAGAATAATAATGAATTAAATGTTTGTACATCTCTCTCCTACCGCAGCATTGACCTTTGACCTGATGAGCTACGCTCTGTTCAGTTAGAACTCTCTCCTACCGCAGCATTGACCTTTGACCTGATGAGCTACGCTCTGTTCAGTTAGAACTCTCTACTACCACAGCATTGACCTTTGACCTGACGACCTAGACTTGGTTCATTTCGGCTCTCCCCTACCGCAGCATTGACCTTTGACCTTTGACCTAGGCTCTGTAAAGTTATAAAAACAGTGTTTCCATGTTGGTCTGTGGACTCTTCTCACAGCTTTGTGTGATACTAAGGACTAAATGCATTCAGACAGTAGAATCTCTCCAGACGTTGCCCAGATTGACCCAGGGAAAGAGATGGTGTGTTAGTGTGCTTTAGGGGCCATCTATAGCGTTACTTCCTCTATAGCAGAGCAGGACTCCACAGGGCGGTGGGGGGAATTAGCTTCAGCAATTGAGCTTGAATGAAAATCAGACAAAGCAGGGGAGAAGAGAAGGAGAGGGGAGAGGAGAGGAGATAGAAGAGCGGGGAACCTGGGTTCTGCAAGGGCTGTGCCAGAGGGTGCTGTGGGTGCTGCTGGCTCTGGATAAAGCTGTGGACAGAGGTCCATGGAGTCGGGGCACTAGCTAGAGGCAGAATCACACCATTAAAGGCTGAGCTTAAAGGTTCAGCAATGATGATGCTTACACCACAACTTGTACTTCCCCATTACATTTGAATGATAAAGAGCCTATACGTAGATACTTCTTACACACCTAGGTCATTCCAAATCCATTCCAAAACACGATTACTTTTAATATCTCTTAAAGGACAATTTCACCGGTGAAGACATGAATCTGCATTGAAAGTGGGTCATATATATTTAGTCGTATAGAAACATACATTTCTATTTTGGTGTTTTCTTGACTGAGAAAAGGCAGACAGTGGCTTTTTGGTGCTTGTGGATTGAAGACGACAACTCCCACAATGCCATTCAGCGTTCACCCTTTGAGGGACATGACATAACAGCCAATCAGCGTTCACCCTTTGAGGGACGTGACATAACAGCCAATCAGCGGTCACCCTAAGAGGGACGTGACATAACAGCCAATCAGCGTTCACTCCCTTGTGGACTCCCGGAGCTCAATATCTAAATAATATAATAATATGAGGTCTAATATATAGGTATCTATATAATATAATATTACGGCCAGAAGCTGTGTTCGCATTCAGATGATATTATGATTTCAAGACTCTGGTACTTCCACAACAAGTAAAGACTCGTAGTGGGGGTTATCTCGGTCAGAGTCCTGCTGTGACGGGCACAATTTGGCGCGGGTCGGTCGTGGGTTTTGCGATAGCGAGCGAGACTTCTCCGGTGCTGGAAAGGTTATTCAGGAGCAGAGGAGTCAACTAAATCCGTCCATAGTGGATGATGTGCTCTTTTTGCACAGCAATCTAAAGCACCACCAATCCTCGGCCTTCCATCTAATGTCTTATTTTCCTTCGGGTGAGGGTCTGGCGTCGATATCAATTTACAGCGGGTCTGCTCGGGTGTGGAATGTAATTCGCAGGGTTTACAAAATAAGACCCGGGTATTGATTCTGGGCCATGGTGGAGGAGGAACTGGGGAAAGAAACGCTGGCTATGACTCTGAAGTCCAGATTGAACCACGACTACAGATCGACACAGTGGTTTATTCCAGATCCAAGATCATCCAGGCACACAGCTTTTGGCCGTGATATTGTATTTATTATAGATGTCTATATATTATTTAGATATTGTATATTATATTATAGATGTCTATATATTATATTATATTATTTAGATATAGAGCTCCAGGTCTCCTGCCGGAGCTCTTGGAGTGCTCCAGAATATCTTATAGAACACGGACGGTGTTATGAATGAAGGACTGCCTCTCTGGTCCTACGTCGTTGCTTCTTTAGTGCTTGTGTGTTCTACCGGTCACATGGTAACGTCAACATCCATACCTTAGCGCAAATTGTACACCGGTGTACTCTCTATGCCGTTTATACCATACACCCCTAAGGCCCACCCACTGGAACTAGTGCTTGTAGTTTTTTAGAGCCCCCCCTCATACACTTCCTGCTTTAAATGACAAAAAAAATCATCATTTTGTGTAAATTAAAGCAGAAAGTGTTAGAGGTAGATACAGAGCTCTCCGGTCTCAGGGGGAATGAGGGAATGATGAGGACCATTCAAAAATATAACTGGGTTACTAACCATACAAAGCTTAATGCAAATGGGTGAAGTGTCCCTTTAAGATGATTACCTATGGTTAGGGTTAGGGTTAGGGTTACTGGTAGTGGGGGGGGGTGACAACCAGATCATTATCTTCAATCATTATCGCGTGTCCAATATTATTTATTTTAGTGCCATTTTTGAGGTGGTTGTTCTGTCCAACCTTCTCTCTGAAGGTGTAAAATGCGCGGACATACCAGTGTTAAGTGTAATCCTAGTCATTATACCACAGCATTGTTAGGTCCTTGATGCAGATGGTCAATAACGGTCCAAGGTTGAGCCATACGTACCCCAGTGGTGCTGCCTGAGCCACAACACTGCCCACGTCGTTTAATATTTTAACGTGACACCGCATCATGCTTTTATTCTTCATTCACTTAGAACTTATTATAACCACAGAGTTTGCACAGATCTGCTCCCAGGACCACCCCTCCTTGTCCACTGACCTGGCCAGGGCTCTCTAATCCAGTCCAGGGCACCACCCATGGCACTACCGGCGACCGCCGATGCCAATTCAAAATACATGTCTTTTTTTTACAAACTTGGATTATATATAAAGCATAACAAAACAATGTTTTGAAATAATTTGTTTTGAAAAAATTGCAGTGCATTGCTAAACCGGAATCCATTCTCCGATGGAGAATCCATGTAGAAAGTTTTCCTCAGCAGTTCAGAGGTATGTTTGGTGGTTACCAAACAAAGACACGAATATCTCCACGATTCAAGACATTTCTTTGAGTACTGTACAAATGTGCATTACTGATATGTCTGAAATCGTAAAGCACCAGCAATCTCCCATACTGTGTTCAGTATGGACGTGGTGAGGATATAAGTGACATTCCACATCGAGCGGTGGCTGCGAGACACTGCGACCATGCGGTGATGCGTGAGGAACTCACTGAAGCACTCTAAAGCCGATGTGTGGTTCCTCTAACCTGGAGGAGGGGACAGACATACAGGATGTACAGATCATTGGAGGCCAGAGGGGGCGGTGTTGAGACCCCCCTGATAGGGAAGCAGAGGGGGACTGATCCGAAGATCTGTTGGCCCTCTAGGGAGACCAGCAGGAATGGAGTCAATAAATAAATGAATTATGAAAATCATAACATTTAAAACATTGTTAAGGGGCACGGGACATGGTAAAGGCTGCCCTGTTCTAGACTATTGAATATATACGTATATATCATTTATACAACTTCTCCAAAGCACCCATTTTAGTTCATGATATGTGTATGTATGTCATTACCTTGTAGCCTTTTGACTCCATCTCCTGCATTCTAGTGAGTTCTTAAGTGTGTAAACACAGAATGTGAAGCAGACAGAAAATCTGTTAAACTTTTTCTGCACTAAATATAAATAAATATTCTCACAGATCCATTGAAATACAGAAGCTTTTTATTATTTCTGGCTCCATTTTCCTCATGATGATCAGGTGTGTAACCATAGCAACGCCTGATGAAGGGCTGCCTGACAGCCAATCACAACAGGCATCTCATGGCATTGCTTGATGATTGGATGAGTAACTTCATTGAACTTGTAACCTACAGAAAACCACCCCTGTCTCATTTTGTTGGGCTGTGATTGGATAGTAAATTCATATAAAACTATAACAGAAATTCCCTGTTAACAAACCATGTAGAAACAAGATAAAACAAATGTACACACCGCAGTGTCCGATGCATCTAAGAGAGGGCTAAGGTTCTCAGACCACATTTCAGCCTGAACATGGGTCATCATGACGCTTGTACTCAATAATTTTTAAGCTGAACAAAAGATCACTAAGTTGTCAGGTCATAAGCATGGGGATTACACCACCCACTCCTCCCCACTGCTCTCAGATACACTGTTTAATCCAGCTCTCATCACCCCGATCAGAATCCTTTTCCAGGTCTGAAAGCCCTCCGGACCGCTGCTCCTGAAGGGTTACTTTATACACATATATGAGTCTACTCACTTTCTGAGGAGAAATGAACCAAGGTCACGGATCAGCACTTTGGGCCTTGGAGCAAAGCATCATGGGATAGAACACTTTAGCTTGGCCCCGGTAAAGTGTCTCTGAAGTCAGCTGGGATTCCTCCGCCTTCAATGTCTTGCTCCAGTGAGTTTTGGTAATGTTCTGATGGCCTCTTTTCATCTCTCTCACTCTCTCTCTAACGCAGGGGGAATCTCTTCCTCCCTCTCTCTCTCTCTCTCTCTCTCTCTCTCTCTCTCTCTAACGCAGGGGGAATCACTTCCTCTCTCTCTCTCTCTCTCTCTCTCGCTCTCTCTCTCTCTCTCTAATGCAGATGGAATCACAGCCTCTCTCTCTCTCTAAGGTAGGGGAATCACAGCCTCTCTCTCTATCTCTCTCTCTATCTCTCTCTCTCTCTCTCTGACAGAGGGGGAATCAGCCTCTATTTCTCTATTTTCTCTCTCTAACATAAAATCACAGCCTCTCTCTCTCCCCCCCTCTCTCTCTCTCTCTCTCTCTCTCTCTCTCTCTCTCTCTCTCTCTCTCTCTCTCTCTCTC
>JAOPJL010000042.1:18166815-18177434 GCA_027123545.1 Trisopterus esmarkii | reverse complement strand
CACACACACACACACACACACACACACACACACACACACACACACACACACACACACACACACACACACACACGTCTGAAAAGAGCAAGGCCTCACAGTGATTTATGTCAGTCTGGTGGCCGTGCAGGCCTGCGATTCCCCCCCTGTGTGTTATACATACAGACGCACAAAGACAAACATACACAAACACACAAAGCTGGAAGAAGAAAAGGTGATTCACTGGTCACTAGGAGACTAATGTGGGTTTGAGTGTGTGTGAGTTCACCACCAGCAAATGACCACTGTGCTCAAGATCATTCACTCGACCCCACTATAAATCAAACTCTCACCATTTCTTACACACAGTTGTATGCAATGAGAGAGGAGAAGAGCTGCCCGACATAATTATTCCCTTCATTCAACTGGCCATCGGAATCGACTTAATGCAATAGTGCGGCATGTCTATGTGTGTCTATGTGTATGTAACAACAGACACGGAACCCGGTGAACTTCTCACCACACCCACATACATACTTTCCCTCTCTCTTTCCTCTGATTCCTCTACCACCTGCCCCATGACTGATAAGTGAGATCCTACTTGCCCTTCACAGGTTGGTGTGCCCATCCAGCCACCCTTCTCCATTCATCCAGGAACCCCCCCCTCTCCCTGTGAACCTCACCCCTGCCTGACTCTGCCATCCAGGGGCCAGAAGGACAATACGCTTCAGCCTCCAACCTAACGGTGCCTCTTGTGTAATGAAGACACTAAGGGTTTGACCGCAGCCTGCAGGATGCCTCTGTCCAGCACATGCTCCTCCTCCATGTCCATCAGTCATTGAGTCAGACATATAACCTTCCTGCTCTGTAATTAACACAGTGGTCATACTGAGCCTAGAGAAGTATATTACCACTACCACCACTGCTTATCCCCTTCCACATGGGTTCCTTAATGCAGGCAAGAGAATATGCTTCAGCTATCCTTTAAGTTACAAAGGTTTTTTATATATATTTTCAACACTGCAAAAAGTAATATTTAGGTGCTCAACTATTTGTTATTTACATTGGTAATAATTTAATCTGTATAAACAGCAAATTCAGTATAAAAAATTGAGAACTCAATGCTAGTCAATGCTACCATAAAATAAGAAACTAGAAAAGCACTCGTAGAGCGCAGACCTCCGCCAAGGCAGACATCGAGTGTTGTAACCAGTGATAGCGTACGGATCACCCCCAGAATGTAATCACTTGTTCCTGGTCCCATTACGGACATTTCCGCAATGGGAAAATGTAATCCGTCCACAACTTTTCGAGTTATGTTGCTGACAGACAGACAGACAAAGATACAGACAAACAAACAGACAAACAAACAAACAAACACCGGCGAACACATTACCTCGTTGGCGGAGGTAACTCCGCCAAATTGAACAGCACATTTAACCTCTTTTAAATTAATTATGGATATATATTATGATTAGTATGTTTGTTTGTTTATCTTCATTATCTGAATTGTAAATGTATTTTGGAACTGTCACGCTGTACATTGTAATACAAGGGAGAAATGCTCCACAATCCAACCCAACGCTGCACCCGACACCTTCATCAGTCCTCGTCCATGTCAGCCTCCTCTGACTGAGAGCCCACCCTCTGGATCCTTTGGACATGACCACTTCTGCCACTGGAGGTTAATCATTGACGCCGCCTCCAAGCAACATGTCTGGAAACAGGACACGACAAAAGATACAAGCAGACCACTGCGCTAGATGGTAATAATGATCTCATGTGACCAGAGGCAACCCGGGAAGGTAAGACCTGGTCAATGACAGCGCTGGTGTCTGACTGTGTGTGTGCGTGTGCGTGTGTGTGTATTGTCCCCTAACTGCTGTGGTACAGTCTTGCACACACGTCTGAAAGATAAGTGACCTAGTCATGAAGGGGTTGAATACTTTTAAATAAAACTATTTATTTAATGCATAACATTTTTTCATTGTACCCTTACTGCGCTTGAAAAGGTATTTTGTGTGATGATGACCCTTTATTTAATTTTACTGACTTCTTGCAAATATAAATACATTAAATGGATTGTAAATAATATGTCCACATAAACTAAACATCACACATTTCAGTGGAGAAAATATTAATATGAATTGATTCTTTTCACTAGCAGTCTGTGTGTATATGGTTTTGCATTTGATTGCAAAACTGCACATTTTTTATTTTGCCACACTTAAAATTATATCTGAATTGTTTTTTTACAAATGACAGTCCAATCCCAGAACTAACATTTCAAACCACATTCGCCATTTCATTCGCCAAATATCATCTTACTGTTTGCATTTTAAATGCAAAAAACAAAATCCTCATGGATGTCATGGCCCCGTTATTAAAGAGCAGAAGCAGGCGTACCAGTCCTCTCAGATACTGGAAGAGATTCTGAGCCCTGATGCGATTAAAATTTATCAAAGGCATCCTTTTTTCCATACCGCCATATTAGCTATATCTAAATTAAGGAAACATCTAAAATAATGAAATGACTACATTGTCGACTGTGCAATTTGGGAGAATGTGTCTACCACAGTAATCAATGACAACATATACGCAAATATAATTACAATTACACAATCCAACTAAGCTACCAATCAGGAAATATCAGGCAAAGTCTACTTTTTACATTTAACTTAATGAAACTTTAACGGTTGAGAGCCTATCAAGAACATTTGAGACAAATATTGCAGAAATCTGACAAACAGCAGAGCGGTGTATGTGCGTACACACACCCCCCTCAGTTTGACAGTGGCTGGGCCTGGGAGGGAGGGGCCGGGCAGAGCCAGGGTGGAGGGCTGAAGGGTGTGCACTGGGGGAGTGACGGTTGAAGCGCATTGAACCCGTGCGTGACACAATGAGGGCTCAGGGACGACAGGAAGCAGACGTTTATAGTGAGGCAGAGGTCTTCAATGAGCTAGGATAGAACAATGTCCCCCCCCAACCCACCCCACCCCACCTCCCCTGCACAAACACACACACACGATAATGAGGAGAGTAAAGTGAATAGAATAGAAAGATGAATTCCGATAAGAGAATCCGACAGATGCTCAAAAAATACAATCACACTCACATGTCAAGGGATTTTTACTGTTTCAGTGAAGACCTCCTTCAAAGTTGGAATTGTGTAGCCGAGGCATAAAATCCCTGAGTTACTGAGATCATTTATTCAGTCAAGAATCTATGACTTGCTTTACTAGTGATTAATTGAGTAATATTGTTTTAACGCAGACGCCATCGCACACAGTAGGACACATGGGGGAGTAGCTCAACACTTAAGAACACAAGCATGTTTTAAGTGGCCCTTGAACCCATGCCTTCTCTGAGGCATCATTCAAGCTAAGCTATGCTTATTGGGTCAACATGTTTCCTGGTGGCAGGGCAGGGTCAGCCACAGGACAAGCAGCGGGGGGGAAAGGCCCCATGGGAGTTGTAGTTGGCGGGGTGACAAAGGTCATTTCACATGGGTGGGCATATACCCTAGGGCCGTAAGGGGAGTCTGTATCTATGAAGAGGGCTCCGCATAATGAACTAGTCCATCATTATTTTTCAGACTTGTGCATGTGGTTTCATTATTATGAATTTATCAATGTACACGTCAAATGAATCATATATTCTTGCAGTAGTCCATTTGTTTGGTCATCTATTTATCCAGCAGTTTTAAAGGTTTTGGTTGACATTCTATAAAGTGGAAAATACATAAGAATGGCTAAATACGATGCAGCCACTAGCAATGAAAGCATTAGGCATTAAGCACCTTGCTGGAGAACCCCAAGGCAGGTCTTTCCACAGAATTCAGGACGGCCATCTTCGCCTTAAAGTCTACGATTGATCTGGTGCAAGCAGAGTATCAACCATGGACAGCATATTACTTGATTGGAGTCTCGTGTCAACTCTGACAGTGAACTTTGGAAACCACATGTGCTGAGCTAAACACTAGCAACGTAAAGCTCAAGGCCTGTCGCCAGTGTAATGACATCCACAGCATAGGACTCCCAGAGCTTGATTTAAGCTTTATTCAAAGTGCTTTATAGTTAACAGAGAAGATGCCTGGTGTTAAGGGGTTAATTTTAATTGGGACTATGATTTATATCACAATTGTAATTGGTCATTACATTTGATCTTGTCTTTAATGCAAGAATAGCAAAATACCACCTTGATTACAAAGCATGGACCCGTATTTTATTCAATCTATCACAAGTCAGTGTCATAGAACCCCAGAGACTTATAATTTGGTGGAACCATCAAGGTCACCTAACTTAGGTAATGACGAACGTTTTGTGTCGATACTTAAAAGTATTGACACAAAACGTTGGGAAAAATGGGATTCCATTCAAGTTGGCTGTACAGGTGTTTCATGTTATGATGTCTGTGTCCTTCTAAGTTTGTTTGTTGTCTCGTAAATGGCTTTTCACTTCATCAACTTCTAACTAATGCTACTAACAAGAGGAGGTTGATGGACCATAGCAGGCTATCTTAACAAACGGACATAAGCCAATATGTGGCCAGCTGGGTGGCTTTACCTGTTGGCTAGCCTTGCGCTGAGGGCTCCTGTGTTGGATAGGCCTGCTGCTACGGGACTGGATATTTCCCCTTGGATTATTTCCTCATGCACAGTGACTATGCTGTATCCTGATATTCCCCCACTATTTCAAAGGATTACTGTGATGAACTAGGAGCTGATCCTGGCGTGTGTGGGGCTGTTGGTGCCGGTTCAACGGAGGACAGTGATGGTATGTCCCTCTTTGTTTAGCTCAGCTGCTTCCAGACGCAGGCAGAGAATGGCAGTCTGAATGATTGTCCCCAACCCAGGCTCTGGGCTTCACAGCTTGACCGAAGTAATGGTCCTCTCAGAGACAATCTATCACAAACTCGAAACTATCACGAACAACTATCGTCCACCTTCAGCCGTGCCCGAAGCGGTCACTCTGCTTAAACTCTCAGACGAGGAGTTAGTTTTATTTGGAGACTTAAACTGGGACTGGCTGTCCACCTCCGCAAGCGCATTGAAGGATCTATGTGACACGCTATGGCTAATGCAATTAATAAACTCTCAGACTCGCTTAAACATAAAACCCATGGACAAAGCTACACTGCTTGATGTTATTCTTACAAGCTCTCCTCACAAATACTCTGTGCTATTAGAGCTAGCCCCGTTTTTTAGTATCTATAAGCGTTTTGATGAACAGGCTTTCTTAAGTGACATCGATGACAGTGATCCAAACCTCGTGTGTGAAATGCCTGATGATGATATAGCATGGAACTTTTTTTTTTTTTAAACCACTTTTATGGCAGTAATTAATAAGCATGCCCCCCTGAAAAGGTTTAGAGTTAGTGGCAAGAACAATCCATGGTTTAATGACACCATATCAGCTAGACTTAGAGAAAGGGATAATGCATGGGGTCAAGGCACTAATAAATAATGATCCTAGGTCCTGGGACATTTACAGGGGTTTGAAAAACAAATGCACTAGAACAATAAAAAATTTAAAAGATCCTAGGAAATTCGGAAAATTAGTGAAATCTACAGAAGGGACTATGACCCCTTCGACTCCTCCTGAACTACTTGTGGACAGTAGGGGTGTAACGATATACAAAAGTCGCGATTCACAGAGTGTGTGATAATCAATAAAAACATTTTTTTATTTTTTTTTGTTTTTTTTGGTACGTACCGAAATCAAATGCGCATCGAACCGTTAGACCCGTACTGAAAAAAATTGGTATGAATACGCATATCGTTACACCCCTACTGGACAGACATGAAGTTAAGGGAAAACATAATAAAGCTGACTTTATCAACAAGCATTTCATCAATACAGGTCTAATCATCCAAGCACAGCTCCCAGTGGATGCTTCTGACAGGGCTTTCACAACCTCAAACTGTTAAATTAAATTAATTACATTTTAATTTCTCTACTATTACACCTCTGGATTGAAAAAAAGATGCTGGTCCAGATCAAATTGGGTCATATTAAAGACAGCAGCGGGCTTGATTGCTGAGCCCATTGCTTCACTATTCAACCTTAGCCTTCACAGCGAGTTAATTCCTGGCTCTTGGAAATCTGCATTAGTCCTCCCCCAGTTAAAAAGTGGAGATCCTACTCTCTCGGATAACTATCGACCTATCTATAGACTGTCTGTCACAACCAAGGTATTTTAATTTGTTAAAGAACAGGGTATGGACTTTTTTTTCCGCAAATTATATTTTGACACACAATCCGGCTTCAGAAAGGGCCACAGTACAGAAACAGCATTTACATCTGTAACAAATTATATCATTACAGCTTTGGATAACAAAGAACCATGTGCTGCACTCTTTGTTGATTTAGCTAAAGCCTTTGACTCTGTGAATCTGGGCCTTCTCTTACAAAGCCTGCAACATAAAGGTTTCAGTGACACTGTCTTTAAGTGGTTTGCTAATTACTTGACCGGGAGAACTCAATGCGTATCCATAAATAGTCACAACTCTGCATCTCTGGAGGTGAAGTCTGGCGTTCCTCAGGGATCCATATCTGGGACCTGTGTTATTCAATATTTATACAAACAACCTTGTCTAGGCCTAGGTCAAGCAAAGGTACACCTCTACGCAGATGATACAATTATTTATACTCTGGCTTCATCTCTACAAGTAGCCATTTTCCACAGTCTGCATTTAACCAAATTCAAAGTACTCTCACATTTTCTCCACTTTCATTCACAAACTACACAGTTTCCACACTTAATGGCACTCTTCTTGAAAGGGTAACAACTTATAGACAACCCTAACCCTAGACAAAAAATATGGAAGCACTTTTCCCATGATTGCCAATATTCCAAAAAACATTAAACATCTCACTAAAATAAAGCTGGCTTAAATCAAATGAAAAGATTTGAACAGAGAACACACATTTAAAAAAAATGAAAAGGTTGGAAACGAAGTGAAAAGTTACACAAATAGCTAAGTGATTCAAGTTTGAATACATTTGAGATAATATATAGAATAGCTGAGCTGTTACAGAGGATAGTTTCAAATGGTTGAATCAAGTGTGTGCGCATGCATGTGTGTCATCACTTGTAGTAACCAGGAAGTGTTATTGACGTTATTCTTTCACATCTAGTTAATCAAGATAAGCTCACAAAATGATAAGGCTTGTACGGTTGGACTCTTTGGAGTCTCTTTCCTATGTCATATCGTTTGTGTAGATATGACATGAAAAAGATTGTTTATGTTGGCATTTAGATTTACCGTAAGTACATCGGATATGTAAGAATCAGTATGCCTCTAGCCATATAAATGGGGGTCCCCACACAAAACGCCTGATTTATAATAATCATATTTCCAATTGAATAATCATTTTAATCGATTGGACGCCCGCAACGTCCGAAATGGTTGGCTTTTGTGATCTCCAAGCTTGTGGCGATCACACAGCTGTGGTCCGCTCTGGCCGAGGCAGGAACGCGTGGCGTGACCACCAGATGGTGCTCAGCAACAGCCCTGTTGCACTTTGTTCTTCTTTGAGGTTGAAGTAGAGTAACACTGCTGACATGGCTGACAACAGGTAGCTCTAATGCGCATGCACCTAATTGACGACTACCGTTATGGCGTGACACGCTGCGCGGATCGGATCATATTTCTTTCTCCCCTCAGACATCCGATCCAGCATAATGGGTCAATATCGGGCCGATACCGAGGATCGGATCGGGACATCCCTAGTAGTAAGTATTTTTTTAGCAGTACTAGACTATGGCGATGTAATTTACATGCATGCATCTATGTCTCTTTTAAAGAAACTAGATGTAGTTTATCATTCTCCCCTACCCTTTGTAACAGGTGCCAACGCAAGCACACATCATTGCAAATTATATGAAATGGTCCAGTGGACATCATTATAACTGAGAAGGAAAACTCCTATTTTTTCACTGCCAAGGCCTTAATGGGTAAGTTAGCAAACTCCATTAGAAGTTTGCTTAGTCAGCCTACCAGTGCATACAGCATTAGGTCATCAGAGAAAATGTTACTGACCTCTCTTCACACACAGAAATAGGTAAAACAGCTTTTCAAATATATGCACCCTTTGTGTGGAACAAACTTCAGAGTGTTATGAACTTGCATTCATTACCCTCTTGATATTGTGAAAAATTATCTGAAATCATCTCTAACAGAACAATGTCACTGTATATAACAAACATTGAATTTAACTCTGATGATTTATTTGTTTATTTGTTCTTAGTTAACTGTTGTGTGTTAGCTTTTTATCATGTGTTTGCCTTTGTTTTGAAAAAATTGCATACAGCCATGATTCCCTGGAAGAAGAGATATTATATCTCAATGGGACCTTCCTGGTAAAATAAATAAAAAATATATATATATAATATGTCAGTGTCAATTTCAACTTTCAACAAGCCACTTTTGCAGGAGCAAAGTGAGCTATTTTTTATCAGATTGAAGAAAACGCTTCAATCATTCTGAAGGTGAACTGAGCATTGTCAAAGTCAGTAGACGTATAAAGGCAGCTCATAAACGGGTCTCCAAAAAATAAGGTACCTGTTATGCAACAGGGGGCACTATAACTCAGCCCCATTATTCAATCAATCGTCATCTTCAAAGTAGCCCCAGTGACCTTGAAACATGGCGTTCTCGCTGATTAGCATTGCTAGCATTAGCATTTCAGCATGCGATGAAAGAATTGCTCACACAAAAGAATTGCTGACTGTCGAGAAGACAGAACTCAAGAGACCAGGTACAGATATCTTGAGATATCAGAGGGAGGTCTTCCCAGAGTGCTAGAGGTGCAGCGATCATCATTCAGTGATTCCGCCCTTGAACCAACTACTACTATGTTCAGCGTCTTTCAAAATCGTTCTTTTTTGTATCACGTTGCTTTCAGGCCCCCCTCCCAAGTAGCCTAGTCTGCTGTGATTGGTCAGCATGCCCACGTTGTTGCGATTGGTCGAACGCTTTGCGCGTGTCTCGGCAAATTTACACCCCTGAGAAGTTGTAAACATTGCGGGTAGCCGGGAGGCAGTACTTCTGCACCTATACACAGTCTGACGTTACACTGTTACAGAGGTCAAATTTGAGCACAAACGGGCTGTTTCTGGCACTTATTGAGGGGCGTTCTCGTGAGCTTGAATACTCCCCCTGGCTCGGACTTACATATTTCTAGCTTAGCAGACGTAAAAGATGAATACATACGTCATATAACAGTCTAAAGCAAAGGGAAAAGTATGATATAACCCCTTTAACTTATGTGTGTGCCATTGTTAACAGAGTCCTTTTCAATGACAGTGGAGCGAGAGTGCACAAGAGTATCAAAGAGATAAAGCTCTAGCACAGCAGGTATTTAGATTAGATAACGTGACATGGCTGCCCAAAAAGACAAAAGACTGGGAGGGACAACCAAATATAATTTTTTTGTATGCAAATTTGTATACAATACTCCAAACTGGGGAGATTGGCTGAAAAGTATCTGGCCTAAGTGTGTGAAACAGATCAACTTAGTTCACAGCCGTTCAATAAAAAAGATGATACATCTAGATTGTTCAAATAGGAGGTGGGAAGCCCTCAGAACACATCCTGTGATAAAAGTCTGTCTCAAACACACTCACGCACACACAGACACACAGAGTACCCAATAGCTTCAGGTTATGATACATGAAAATGGCTCATAGAAAAAGGGTCCAAAAAATACAATATGCCAATCTATTTTGGTTCTCTTTATGTTTGGTTGCAGGATCACCCTTACAAAGGCTCACCCTTACAAATGGTATATTAGATGTGGGGTAAGTAAGTTTAGTTTACATGCAGCTGGTCTGCGGGCCTTAGGTTTACTAACTGGTGTTTGAAGGTTTTAAAAGACACATGGTCTGTATCTTACCAGTAGGACACATCCAGTGGCTGAAAAAGACCCCGGGAGATCAGGTCGGCGAAGAAAGACTCAGTCTCACGACAAGCTGTCCCGTTGCCAATGACAACCTTGTTACAACTGTGATGGGAAGAATCAGGAAGAGGAAGAAAATAATCACATTTTAGTTAGTCCAAAAAAAACAAAACAAGTATTCCATCACCACAATATGTCCCGTGTGTAGTACCAGTATTTGAGCACGAGGTGGCAGAGTCTGTCTGCTTCTCTTCTCTGGCCAGGTCTATGCAGGTAGAGCACATCTGTATGAAGGATATGACCTGAATGTGGACGGACACAGAGAACAGATGTTATAATGCATGGCCTTGACAATCTGCTAATTAATTATTTCAGCTGACGTATTTTTGCACAGACATTGATCTCACAGACAGTCATCTCTATGATTATGATATAAAACACTTTGAATTCCATATACAACATCCATATACGAAATTATTTTTAATAAGCAGGGGAAAAAACATTGTACCGTTTATAACATTAAGACCTTGTGATTGAACACATTCTATATTTTCCTGTACATAGGGTTGAACATGTTAATTTTATGTGTGGCAATATTTTTACGTACAAAAATGCCAAACCAATATAATAACAACATACAACTACAAAATTAGATAAAAACAAATGTGCACACACACACACACACACACACACACACACACACACACACACACACACACACACACACACACACACACACAC
>JAOPJL010000042.1:17989476-18002174 GCA_027123545.1 Trisopterus esmarkii | reverse complement strand
ACACACACACACACACACACACACACACACACACACACACACACACACACATACACACACACACACACACACACAGGATGGATTAGTACTGTCAGGAGCAATCTCTGTATTAAACAATAACCACTTCTCTGAGACCCCATTTGTCAGATGTTGTTATTAGGGGCAGGTGTTCCACCTACGGGGGTATAGGATGCGACTGTAGGAAGCTGCCAGGGTCAGAACTGTCCAGGAGAGGGCAGAATTTTTTCCCAGAAGCCTTTCCCATGGAGCTGCGCAGCTTCTTGGCCAGTTTCTTTGGCGTGTTTGCGAGAATTGTGGTGTCGTCCTCCACCGCGCAGCTCCACAGCTCCACCTTCAGTTCAAACTGGGGTACTGCCTCGTTGCTGAAAGGTAAAATAACTGCACTTACAAATAAATACGGTATCTAAAAAATATATAATGGCATGGTTTTCAATTGATTAAATTATGGTACAAATCCAAAGGTAGACATACTCAAGAGTGCATAGAGGTATAAAGCAATGCTTGTAAAAACACCTGCAATTAAAGTCTTTAACAGATTTAACAAAAGGTCCTATTGTGCTTTCTGGAATAGAAATATGAATATTGAATTACATTGGATCAAAATTATTATTATTATAAAGTAAGAGCTAAAGACACTGACAAGATGGTGGCTCCCTCGAAGCAGATGTCGGTGGCTGACCGGTCCACCATCACCATCTCCGTGTCAAAGACCTCGGAGCCCATCTGCATCACGCAGAACACAGCCACCCGGCGAGAGCCTGAACACAAGAGATCCGTCCATAGCATAACCAGACCTAGCGTTTGTTGAGGAACTCCAAAGCCAGCCCCATTTCTATAGGACCAAAAACCAAAACCAAAACCTACTTCCTCTGTTATTGAAGTGGTCTGAATCTTTCCACATCAACGGAATACGCAGCCCTGAAAAGGTGAAGCAAAGTGTGAACTGAAATGTGTCTGTCGTATCTGAGGCAGAGAATAATAATTATTGAAGCTTTGTTTACAGATAACATAAACATTTGGAGAGACATCGTAATACTCTTACCAGCAATAGCCACCTTCCCGGCACAGGGAACACGCTTATCTGACATTGGATCTGCAAGACTGAAAGAAAGGATTCCCTTTTAGCCAGTTAATGCAGACAAGGTTGTCCATCAAAACATTCCCATTACATCAAAATCTGCAACTCAAATATTAGTTTCAGTTCTTTGGATAATCTTGTTTTAGATTATCCAAAGAACTAAAAGGAAAGATCTACTTCTTTCCTTTGTTTGATTGATATTATGCTTTGTTGAATTGCTCTTTGCAGAAAAATAAGGATTGACAGATACTAAACTGTATGCTAGCATACACCACAGAAAATCTGAATATTGTGCAGTTTCCGAAATTCCCTGTCTTCCCATTACTATTTTTAGGCCCATTATAACTCAACTATTACTACATCCTATCCTCAGCTCACAGCTGGTTCAGATACATGTCCTTAAGAAGCCAGCAGGGGGCTAGGGCTGGCCCGCCCGGGCCTAGTGACCGGGTTCCCCTCCTCACCCACCTGCTGGTGGCTCCCATCAGGCCCTCCTCCTCCTCCTCCTCCTCCTTCTCCTTCTCCTTCTGCAGCTGAGCGAGGTAGGCCCGGACGCGGGCGTTGGCGGTCAGCAGGCTCCTGGAGGCGTTGAGGACCTGCTCCCTCTTGCTGCAGGCCAGCAGCAGCTTGTAGGCTCCGTCACGCATACGCAGCTCGAAGTCCAGCTTGCCCTGGATGTTGGAGTCCTACCGGGGGGTATCAGAACACAGTTCACTGGATGTTGGAGTCCTACCGGGGGTATCACAACACAGTTCACTGGATGTTGGAGTCCTACCGGGGGTATCACAACACAGTTCAACAACACTATCCGCCTGTCTGACGGGTCGACACCGTGGATTTAAATGATGAGTGAAAGAACGTGTGATTTAGAAAGTGTTGTTAGAATATTACCCATGTGGGAGATATATACAAACGGCCGAGAAATATTATGGATGGAAAGAAAAGACAAGAACAGAAGAACACATGTTGGACGATGAGATTTGAGAACCTGATGACATCATCCTATTGTATGTATTGTAATGCAGGCTACATGTGGCTATGAGCCATGAGCCATGGGCAGAGAACAGGGATCCCCTCCCCTATTATGAACTGTGTCCATTCATTTGCTGCTGTTTCTTAGATATTCATTGTCTGTAGCTACAACAAATTAATCCTCTACAATCTGTTAACACTACTAGTGTTATTCATTCTTCACTTGGACATCTTTTCATCCTTATGACATGAAATAACATTAGTTGAACGAAAATTCATGTACTGTATGCACACATTTTAAATGTTATTCAATTGTTCAAAATACAAACAGAAGGTCCGGGTTTCAATGCGTCTAGATGTTGGGTGAATGCAGGAACCGACCGTCCCCTATCGGGGGGCTCTCTGATTGTCCACGGGCTGAATGGACATGAGAGAGGGCGGTGTTCACTTGTTGGTTTAATAACGATCAGTTCACTGTTAAAATGTGTTACTTAAATGAATGATACCCAAATAGCCATGCAGTTGGGACGGTCACACTGAGAGCCTCCGGGGCAGTCGCACTGTGGTCGGCCTGTGCACCATCCGATCACATCAATAACCCGTGTTGACAGCCAGCAGACACCTGCTCCTGCTGACGATCTGCCTACCTCGTTCTGCTGAAAGAATGTGCTCTGTCGTATTTTCTTCCTCTTGGTCTCCATAGCAAACGCCGAACACGAGGACACTGTTGATGTGGTGGTTGTATTCCTTCTAGAGATTTGAACGTCCCGCGGATCGTCCATGTCGGCTGGTCTGGGTCGGGCAGGGGGAAGCCCCGCCCCCCGGCCACAGCGCCTCTCCTCGAGGGGAGCGCCTGGTTTAAGTTCCGCCGTGTCTACTGCGGGCGGAGCATTTATACACAGGAGGATATGAGTAGAAATACTGGAACTCCGCCCATCTGTTTTCCTTTTTACACAAAACGAGCGCCTCCTCACTGACGGAATCCTTTTATTCTGTAGGACAAAACAGGATTGAACTAATTACGAATTTCAAATAATTGTGTTGCATACGTCACATGTGTCTGTTTCTACGTAGTTCATAAACGTGGTGCAGCAGTAAAGAGTGCTCTCTCTATGTGTTTCTAAGTGGTCTGGTCCCAACGTTCAACGAACCAAAACGAAGCGGTGTGAGCAGTGTGTATAAAATAAAACACATGCATGATGTATGTTTCAACACACTCTGAATGGTGTTTTAAGTTCAAGTGTATTCATTTTGTATAAAGTCAATGATTAAATCATTTTTTTATTATTCTAAATTAAAGAATAACAGGCAGCGGCAGCAGCAGCAGCCCGCCGCCCCCCAACGGACCGTTGGTCCCGGAAGCAGCGCGCCTCGTCGGCTCGCGGCTTCCGGTGAGGCTGGAAGTGTCGACGCAGGCGCAGGAGGAGGAGGAGGAGGAGGAGGAGCAGCAGGAGGAGGAGGAGGAGGAGGAGGAGGAGGAGGCCAGTCTCCAGTCCAACCGCTACCGCGAGACGCGACGTTATTGCTGAGCAACCGGCAGGCAGAGCGCGAGCACGGGGCTCACTGGCACAGCGGCGCGCGCACGGCCTGGATACAGGCTGGAGGAGAGAGAGGAGAAGACTGAGGAGACCGAGGAGCAGTGAGGAGACCGAGGAGCAGTGAGGAGACCGAGGAGCAGTGAGGAGACCGAGGAGCAGTGAGGAGACCGAGGAGACTGAGGAGACTGAGGAGCCGCGAGGAGCGCTTTACCAGGCTCCGGACGGAGAGACCGAGGAGGAGAGAGGGTGAGGAGACAGGACAGAGGAGCAGAGACGCCCGCTTTAAGAGCCTCCGCAACTAGGGACTGAGGAGAAGACAGGAGAGAGGAGCAGAGCGGACAGGAGGGAGGAGCAGAGAGGAGCAGAGAGGACAGGAGGGAGGAGCAGAGGGGACAGGAGGGAGGAGCAGAGAGGACAGGAGGAAGGAGCAGAGGGGACAGGAGGGAGGAGCAGAGGGGACAGGACAGAGAGGCAGAGGACCGCTTTAAGAGCCTCCATAACGAGGAGGAATCGGGTGAGTCCTACGCTGTTAAGTCACCCTCCCACTGACCGCCCGGCCGGTCCACCGGGGACGGGGACCGCTTCACACCGTCTTATGCTCTCCGCCCATTAAATGTGTTAAATGTTGAGGTGATACACGATAATCACGGGCTTGCCTGTAATCTATTATTGCACACATTAAACGTAGAACGCATAGGATTTGTGATTTTTTTTGGGTCAATTTAGTATTAATGCAAACGTGAAACCGACTCCATTGCCCGCCGCCCCTCTGCGCGCTCCGCTCGGAGGCTGCCGCGCGCTGGGTCGCGTGCGGCGGAACGAGCCATCGTCTCTGAGAGCGGGGACTGGTCCTCTCAGAAGGGGGACTCTGTGTGTTGTCCTCGCTTATTGATCGTTCCTGCCGTCCTTCGCCGTGTGCATGGAGCCGGTCTAGTGGTCCACAGTGTGGCACAGCGTGATGCTGGGCACAGACGCCGGTCAGGGGACGCGGTCTGCGGGCGATCTCGTTCGAAGCCTTAAAGATGTTAATGCATGTGGTTGCACGCATATTTGGATGTTGTTTGTGAATGTTTACCAATAATGTTTCTCTCATCCCGAATCCCGATCGGCCGTGGACTCGATGCCACAGCCCCGTGTGTGTTTGAGTGGTCTTTGTTTTCTCTGTAGCGTGCCCCGTCCGCTCTTTGTTTTGGGTTGTATTCTGCTATCATCCGCTTAGCACCTTTTACAACTTTCAAAACGGATCAAGCATGTTGGTGAAAGCCAGGTGGATTGTTAAGCTTGCATTATAACCGGTTACGAACAAAGGTTTTTCCTAGATGTTTATCATTTCGAGCATATCATTAATGCATAAGGGTAGCCTACAAATACCTAGCCTGTCAAATACATGGTATCTTCCAGTTTGGTTCAGCCTGTTAATCGTTAATTGCATTATTATTGCCTAAACAATTGTTTTAACGGAAGTTCATATTAAATACAAGTCAATAATAATAGTATACATGTCATTAATTGTCAGTAACACACCTTATAAACATGCAATGTATAAATACCATGGAGAATATTTCTCATCTTGGTGTACCCTTCCTAACTTCAAACACTGAAAATATAAATGTTATGTCCTAAAGGTAACCGATGGTGGAGTTTCTAACAGTTGTGACCATAGGTGTAGGTAGGCCTATAGTACATTGGGGTGCAGAGGCTGTGCTAGCTAGCAGGTAGACAGCCATCACTCAGCTCATACCCTCATCTTTGGGGAAATCTTTTTCTCTTGCATTGCATTTGCAAAGCTCTTTCAGCATCATTTAAGTACCAGCAGACAAGTATGTCTGCAACAATGGAGACGTGCTTTAACCATTTGAAGCTAATATCAGACGTCTGTCTATCTGTTATACACATCTCCTTCTTCATGGCACTATTTGGCATTAATGCCATGTATCCATGCATATGAACATGGATGTGTGCTCACGTAGCTCTGTGGCCGGCTGGTTGCCGTGGACCGCAGGTTGTCCGGCCTGACTGCTGGCCATTGTGTTGTAGGAAGTTTAGGAAGTGACGCTACTCACTGCCCAGGCCCTGCTATTTGTGACCAAATGTGTATTCTGTTGTATTCTACTCGACTATATTCTGTTGGGCTGAGTTCTATTATATCCTATTTTATTTTATTCTCTGCGGCCCAGTGTTGTTGTGGCAGGGTGGGTAGGTAAAAATAGACAGAGTAGTAGCTCTCTCCCTCCTGGCAGCAGCGCTGAGACATTAAAAGCATGTGTATCACTTCACACTCTGCAGTGAGAGTGACAGAGTGATTTCACTCTCGGTAACATTCAATATTTGAACACTTTCCACTTGTTCTGGAACATGGTGGCTGTGTCTGTGAACTCCTTCGCTGCACGCCGCGGCGCGCACACAGTGGACGACTCCAATAACAACACGACCAATAACCCTCACATCTGTTTTCCTGGGTGTAACTCCTCATCCGTCTACCTCATAGTATTTTCCAAGGGTTTATTTTTCAATGCACATTCTATGCGCAAAATACATCCAGGAATACTATATCTATCGCTGTCTTCATGGCATGGGCTATGGTGTCATTATGGATTTCAACATGCAAGTGCTCGTTGTTTTTATCTAACATTGAGACTAGACATTTTTGTTTGGAAAGATGGATGTTGGATGCTGAAGAACTCGTTCCGGGGTTGGCCGTATTATTAGTAGCCATGAGTCACGGTCATTGTATGTTAATTTTAAATCATTCTATTTACAGAGAAGGATCTTCCCCACTACCTAATTTTACTGTATATCTTCTGCAACTTTTAGAAAGCTGAAAGCATCTAGAAAGCTGTAGGGTCTGGCAACGAGTCATGAAAACGGGCCAACTGGAGGGGCAGCACCAAGCATGCATTTGAAAATATCAATGCACGCAATTCAATAACACTACGATAAAACAGCGGTAAAGCAGCAACGCTTTTGGCCCTATATCAGACACACCGATGTGATTGGTTAATGTTCTGGGCCAGGGGAATCACAGAGTGAGTATATTGCTCGTTCCCAGGATGAATCGCTGAACAAATTCAAATTGTGCTCTTGCGAGAACTCAGGATTTCCACGGTTGCAGACAGCATGGTGGGTCACATGCCCTCCCCTTTATTCTTCCAATAATCATGGACCTTTTACTTCTGCTATGGTTTAATGTGATGCATCACACTAGGAATATGCTTGACATTAGCCAAGACTGATTGAAAGCATTGGTAATATGTAGGTCTTTAGGTCACTGGAATCATGAGGTCATTGAGCATGGGGTGGGCCCGTATCTTAAGACCCGGGGCCGTTTGGTAAACAACAGCCTAGCAAAGAAAGGAGGGTTTTTTAAAGAGTTAGCATGTCTGTGTGTGATCATGTGATGCCTCTGGAGGCCTTTCAGCACCATATGGTCTTTTTTTTCGGCGTGTTGACGTGTGAATGTGTGAATATGTGTGTACACAATGCTTTTGTTGCACACTTTTAGCCACACATCACGGCAGCCATGCTGTTCCTGCACACCACACATGATGTGATTTTGTAGTGTTATGGGGTTGTAGGTATTTTTTGTAGTCTCACAAATCAGACTTTAGATCAGTTACTCATTTCTGATGGCAAACAAGCTGAAATCTCGGTAAACAAAGTTCTGCTAGAAAATAGTAGGGCTGTTTGATCCTAAATCAGTCATTTTGCTGTGATTCCATGATAAAAATAGAATGAGGACTCCCTATTTCATTGAATGGCAAGATAAGACTACCAAGCAGGTAGGTTGTCTGCATGATGTCTCCCCTTGAGAAAACCCTGAGCCGTCCATCTGTTGTTATTGGAGTTCAGAGAGAAAACAATGGGCTGTGGATGACTTCTGCCTCCCTGTCTGGAAGAGGACTGAAGAGAGAGGAGAGTCATTTGGGACCAGAGTCTGTCTTATCAGTCTGTCTGTCAATCTGTCTTTCTCTCGATCAGTCAGTCGGTCTGTCTGTCTGCCCTGGGGTCCCCAAGGGGGTCTGGCTCTCTGGTCTGCGCTCTTGATGTTCTCAGCAGCCCTGAGGATCTGTACTGTATTGTGTTTCCAAACAGCTCCCAGAGGCCTGCCCTTCCTTCTGTACTGCTTCATGCTAAATTCACTGTGGACACGTGTAGGGAGACGTTGTTCCAATGTTTAAACTCCACTACCCCACTCCTTTTGTGTGAAAGAGTCTGTTTAAACTGACGGTTCTCTCAGCCTGTCAGAACAGAAGCACAGCAGAGACTGCATAGGTGGATGGACCGTCACAGGTTTTCATCAGGAATTGAATCGGTTAAAACCACAGGTACGATTCTATGACATAAAGGTGCTGTAGATAGAGTAGAAATGGCATAGCCATCCCTCTGTTTAGTGAGCGAGATGCTTTGTGAGAATGACTGCGCCTCTAGGAGACAATTTAGATTTCATCGCCCTAATTGGAACGGGGAATCCATCTGGCCTGTCAATCACAGGTGTGTGAAATGTAACACCTCTCCATGGTGGAAACACACAGAGAGGGAGGGGACTTGGTTGTTAAGTTTGAAAATCCTGAATCCTCTCTGTTCAGCTCTTGATTCTCTATGACAGCAGCCTAAATAACTCAACAACATATATGTATATAATAACATTTGCAACAGGCCTATCAGGTAAAAACACCACTTGAATTTGGAGGCTGTAAAAGAGTCTGCACGGAAGCTGTGTGTGCATAAGTAAAACAGCTTGAGTGATATGAAAGGCAGGCCTTGTCTTACCAGACAATACAGTATATCACATGATGTAATATCCTACAACATGTTGACAAACTAAAACATACTATGCAACACTGTCCAGTCAGCAACAACACCTAGCCTACTAGCATACAAACTGTAGAAACTTACTTACTTTTCATCTATTTTGTTCAGATAAGCTCACTTCACACGTTCATTATGAATGAACATGTGGTCCTTATGGATGTGGGGATTCAAGCGTTTGTACTTTTAAGGCTTCACAATAGAGAGATTTTGTTTAACACGTGTGTATTTTCTCCTTCAATTTGAACAACCGGTAATTTAAAAGCTGCTGCTGTATTCAAGGAGGCACAGAGCCAAGTGTTTGTAATTGACTTTATGGGCTGTGTAGGGCTAGCATTCCCCTGAGCTTGGGGTTCTTTCAGCAAACTGACTGTAATTTAGCTTTGCATGTAGTACTGGGTGATCACCACACCCTAACAGGAAATGAGCTGGATGGTCTGTCATAAAGGCATGTGGAAAATAAGTGAGCTGATGGTATGAGGGGGAGCCACACAGACACCACAAGTCTGTCTGTCCAGTCACCATCTCTCTCTCTCTCTCTCTCTCTCTCTCTCTCTCTCTCTCTCTCTCTCTCTCTCTCTCTCTCTCTCTCTCTCTCTCTCGCTCGGGACAATGTTGTGATGTTGTGACAATAGCGTTGGTTTTTCAGATGCCAGAGTAGAGGAAGACAAGACTGTTGTTGTAATGTATTACCTGGAGTTGATGCACACACGCAACCAAACACACGCACACAAAGAACAGCAACAGCCACGTGTCAAAGTGTGAAAAAATATTAGGATGAAATACGGACCAGCAGACCATGACCTCATTTCCTGTGCGCTTGCAGAGGAGTGCTGGTGTGGGCTGGTTCAAGGAGGAGGGACGGGGTTTGAATGTTTGAAATGAGCAAACTGCTTACAGGCCAGTTCACTGGGAACCCAGAGCAGTGTGAGTCATCTAATTGGAATTAGCCAAAGCTGTTCACTCCGATTATTCAGCACGGGCTCACATGCTATATTACATTATATAAAACAACTGCACTAAAAGTTATTGTTAACAAGAAAACAAAAGGATATGGTTGTTAATATAAATGTGGAATACTGAACTCATTTCTGGAGTATGTTCCTCTTTTTCAGTCTATCATGTGTTTCCGATTTATTTCAGCCCATGAGTCAATGTCCTGTGTCTTACTAGATTGTGTTCATAGTATAATATTCAGTTGAGTAAAATTCAAGAAGGACTGAATGAATTCCAAACTATTCATGCCTGCTGTGTCCCACACAGGAAACTTTGTATATACTTCCTCTTCTCTGTCCATCTCCCTCTCTCTCCCTCTCTCCCTCCCTTTCCCTCTCTGTCTCTCCCTTTCTCTCCCTGTCTCTCTTGCATCCTCTTTGCACAAAGATCTCAGTCATTTTAGCACAATTTTGTGTGTGTTTGTGTGTGTGTGTGTGTGTGTGTGTGTGTGTGTGTGTGTGTGTGTCCCTCTCAGTGGGACTTGTGTGTGTGTGTGTGAATGAGTGTCAGTGGTTCTTCACAATTTACATCCAAGAACCATGAAGTCATCATTTCTCTTTTCAACCCTCACAAGGAAGTTGCATCATGACAGAAATAAACTGAAACTAGCTCCCGCCCTGTCAGTAAATTTCTTAGCCATTGATTGCCAATTATACTGTGCACGTATACTTTCTCATGCCAACGTAGGGTTAGGGCAGACATGACCTATACATGCATTGTCTCTTCAATTAATTTCTGAAGATGTGAAGTGTTGAACTCAAACAACTTTTGGTCAGCTATCCTTTTGTGTTATTAACTAAGATGGACCACGATGTGATAATTGTCTTTTCTGACAATTGATCTCAATGAAGAAATACTACCACTATTAATATGAATGGATATCAGCCCATTCAGTGAGTGGTGATGCATCACTATGTATCCACTGATACAGGATCTGAGCATTTGGTTTCAAGCTGTACTGCTGAACCCTAATTTACTCTACCATACAGTTAGATACAACCAGCAGGCAGCTGCACACCCTGTAAAGTGAGAGTTAATGCTGAGTTAAGGTCAAATACAAGCCCGTCAACATCCCCCATCTGTGAATTATATCCTTCATGTATGAAAGTGGGAGAACCTTTTAATGAAAAACACCACACACACACAGGCTGCAGGCTGGCAGCCAGCACACCCAGCCCTCCACCCCCTCCCCTCCACCACACTTTGCATTCTTGGGCGGGCAAGCAGCGGTTAATGAGCCTGCTCCCGGATGAGGGAGACGGGGGGAACCACCAGGTAATTGGGGGTGCCGATGGCTAGTAAACCGTCAGGTAGCAGTCCTAACGGGGCCTTCTGCTCCTCTCCAAGGAGCAGCTATGAATACATTTGTAATGACGCACAAGCAGTAGCCTCAATTCAATTCATCTTTAATGTTATTATTTCAGACTTCACAAAATTTTAATCTGCCTAAAAAATTTAAGCCAAAAGTGACACATTACTGTGCACCTCATTTCTTGAAAGTTAAATTTGCTTGCTTACACAAGCCTTCATGGATTCTCACTAGAGCTCATGATGGAACAGCTGAAGAGCTGCTGTGTGCGTGGTCTCATTCGACTGGGCTGGAAGCGAGTGGGGATCAGAGGTGAGCACTTGATTAGACCTCATTAAACCTTCCCCTCTGATTAGGGGAGGGCCACACTTACCCATATGAGGTCAAGGGACAAAGGCTTAGCTCAATACTCTTTAGATCCCCTCTGATGGATTCATCGTGGCGTTGTCCCTGCTCTCTTAAGGGACTTCCTTCAACTAGAAACATTATGGTTTGATGCAAAAATCTCAGTATTTGAAGGTTTGGAAATAACCTTGATTTCGGGCTCGGGAACACACGGAAATGGAGATTTATTCCTAAGAGGGTCATTGGTCAGACCTCGCCAGTTAGGGACGGTGCATCATGTGGACTTGTGACAAACTGAACTATATAGCAGAACCAGTCCAGCCATCTCCATTAGAGTCCAACCTCATCTGGATTTGAGGGGCCGATACCGATATTATGGAGTAAAAAATATTGATGTATGCTATTGACCGATATTCAAAATGTATATATTTAGCTAAATATATATCAGCGGTTATTCTGTATGTATTGTGGTATCCTGGTCAGAGCAGCTCGGGATTTGCTGCTCACCCTCAAGCGAGGCTTCAGGCCACAGCGACATCGCACTCAAATCATGGGCTGAAGAAACCCATGAACTCTACGGGCGAGCTAGTGGCCGCCACACTGAACATGATGTCACTATTAGCGTTGGGAGTGTTTATGGGGAGGTGCTCAGTTCAAGCATTTACTCAACACTGCAGTATAGAACATATAAAGATGTAACTACATTAATAAATTGACAACATTACTAAAGTATTCATATCAGCGCATATCGGCAAACATATACGCCGATACGATACGGTCTGTGAAAGGTATACTACTACCTACTGATATATCGGTCAGTCTCTAATAACAATGTGTTTGGGATAAAAATTAGTGGGGACAAAGTGAGCAAGCATGTTGAAGTTGTATAGAGATCGTATCGTAATCGTAAAAAATAAAAACTGCATTATTTCAAATATGAAATCAATTCATCTGGCCAATATATACATTTTCACGTTCTGCTTTCTAGGTTAACCATTTGTATTTTGTGTATTAATTTAGGAGGCACCTTCATCCAAAAGCCACCCATACCTCCAGTATGACCCTATACCTCCAGTATGACCCTATACTGGAGGTATGACCCTATACCTCCAGTATGACCCTATACTGGAGGTATGACCCTATACTGGAGGTATGACCCTATACCTCCAGTATGACCCTATACTGGAGGTATGACCCTATACCTCCAGTATGACCCTATACCTCCAGTATGACCCTATACTGGAGGTATGACCCTATACTGGAGGTATGACCCTATACTGGAGGTATGACCCTATACTGGAGGTATGACCCTATACCTCCAGTATGACCCTATACCTCCAGTATGACCCCATACCTCCAGTATGACCCTATACTGGAGGTATGACCCTATACTGGAGGTCAGGCGGGTCATGCTGGAGGTCTCTCCAGTGTGACCCTATACTGTCTGGAGGTCTCTCCAGTGTGACCCTATACTGTCTGGAGGTCTCTCCAGTGTGACCCTATACTGGAGGTCTCTCCAGTGTGACCCTATACTGGAGGTCTCCAGTGTGACCCTATACTGGAGGTATAGGGTCAAACTGTGTGACTCTAGAAGTCCGGTCTAGGATCAATCTTCGTTGCCCAATGATGG
>JAOPJL010000042.1:17882467-17895540 GCA_027123545.1 Trisopterus esmarkii | reverse complement strand
TGTTTCCTGCTAAGTTAGCCACAGAAAGCAGAGTTGATGGACTCCAAGACACACACACACACACACACACACACGCACACACGCACGCACGCACGCACGCACACACGCACGCACGCACGCACACACGCACACACACTGTTTGGGTGTTGGAGCTATCTGGAAAATGACAGGGGAGTGTTTGGCCGGGAGCGACGTGGCACACGTTGCATCCCTCTCTCTCTGGAGGAGCGGAGGAGGAGTGGAGGAGAGGAGAGAGGAGAGGAGGAGGAGGAGATGGGAGCAGAGCGGGAGAATGAAGGAAAAAATAAGAGGTTCTCAGAGGAGAGAGAGTAGAAAGGGCATGGGAGAGAACAAGAAGACAGCCTGACAGTTGGGATGGATAACAGATACAGCAACAACTGAAAAAAGACAGAAGAGGGGGAGAGAGAGAGAGAGAGAGAGGAGAGAGGAGAGAGAGAGGGAGAGAGAGAGAGAGCGAGAGAGAGAGGGAGAGAGAGAGAGAGCGAGAGAGAGAGAGAGAGAGGAGAGAGGAAAGAGAGAGAGAGAGAGAGAGAGAGAGAGAGAGAGAGGGCAGGAGAGTCAGAGGTTGACTAAGAGGAATAAAAGCCCATTTAGGCATTTAGAAACAGTATATTTGAGTGTGTATGCATGGGTTTGTGTGTGTGTGTGTGTGTGTGCGTGTGTGTATGAACTAATAGGAGTTTAACAATGCAGGAGTAAATGTTCATTTCCTTCCCTCTCCATCTTTATCAAACACACACACACACACAGTTGTTCCAAGTAAAGTTGAATGCCAAATCCTGTCTGTGTTCTGGTATCCCGCCAAACACCTGCAGTCTCACACACCTACACACACACACACACACACACACTCACACACTCACACACTCACACACTCACACACTCACACACTCACACACTCACACACACACACACACACAAATGTGAAAGGCGTACTTACGTTATTATTTCTGGTTTCCACAGCAGGGAACTTCCTGACAATGAATTTAACCGCCGACTCCAGGTTCTTATCAACCAGATAAGATGGTTTAGCCTTCGGGTCCCCACACGCCTAGGAGGATGGAGGAAAGGTGAGGAGGAAAGGAGGGAAGGAAAACCATACAAACAAAAAAACAAATAACACGTTAATACACTTCAGCCAAGGCATCAGCAAGGTCTATCATTCTGTCTCTCTCAGTGGTTGAATACTCAGGTTCAGAGAGTAAAAGTCCTCCTATTAGGAGTCACACTATGGAAATGACATTTTCAGCAGGACTTTTACTTTATGAATCAGGAAATGGCCACCTCTGCCGTCCATCTCTTTTCCAATGTCTTGGGCACAACAGATGAGGTGGTAAGACCCAAATATACATTTAGTGTGTTTAGTGAGAGCTGAGAGATCCTCACGATTGCCCTTAGAGCAGAAGATAGCTTTGGGAAGTGGAATGCTGAAATGTGGTGAAACTCCAGACTCAAGCCGATGCAACACAGGAAAACAAACACACATGCAAAAATATAAATAAACTACAAAAATAACAAATAACGAGGTTGAAGTCCCCAGCTTATAAGTACTTCACTGCACAAAATGCAGACTGAGGAAACCACCAACATATAGTAGTTAGAGAGAGACAGAATCTAGCCCCTCACTGATAACATTTCACGATCGTATTGAGCAAACTTTGACTGTTTTGAAGTGAGTGTTAATCAATGAATGTGTCATGAGGTGTGTTATGGAGTTCAGTACTCCTAGTTAGTGTCGTTTCTCTGCCACTACCGCGGGGATGCTTACAAAAAACAACGGCACTCATGCATTATGGGTAAAGTAGTAGTGAATGGCAAAGAGGATGTAGTCCATGCATTTCCCGTAACCAAGGGTTAATATAAACATGATTGGTGGCCAGAATTAGCACAGAATCCTAAATATGGTCACAAAAAGTCAAACCTTTGGAGGTGAATGACCAATTCTAAGGATTCAACATGCATGTTGGTTACATTGACTCTCAAGAGACTGACGCAAATGAGTCACATGGTGTCAACCGGGTAACATAATTAAAGCCACATTACAAATCAACATTACGATATAATGCTTCCACTTATCTGCCAATGAAGCAACACATCTCAAGTCCCAAACATCTATACAACCACACACTGTGTTTTCAGCTTGTATGATGCATTAGGCCAGCTCTTACAACATGAAACCACGAAACAGTTACGCATGCTAGCTAGCTAATAGGGCTATCTCAATCAAAGAATAGAAAACTACAATTTGTAGTTGTTCAGCAGCAATTTGGGAGGAAACACTACGATGCATCAGGGGGATTTCGCATTTGTTTTACTGAACCAAATCCACCGTACCCAAGACAGGGATGCAAAGGGGGCGTTAATGGCCGCTCACATTTAACAGAAACTATGAAAATTATCTTAAAAATATGGAAGAGGCAGGCCTAAGTGGCAAATGTGTGGCTGCCTATGGTGGTCAGTCCATCACTGGCTAAACCTTCCAAACACAAAACCAAAGCATTACATAGGGACACAGCATGCTAAACCAAACAGGGGATTGTCAGGAGCTGGTAAGCTATCACAGGGAGACAAAGAGGACCATGTAATATTACACAAGCAGAACATGGCATAAATGTAGGACCAACCACAATAACAATGGCTGGGCATTAAGTCCATCTTGTTCCATTGTTCCCATTCTGTACAAATTCACTTAAATCCAAACCCTCCATTGTACTTTTGATGCCAAGAGAGTTAACATTAATAGTCTGCTTTTGAGACTAGCTTAAACCAAAAGCTGTAGCAATCAACTAACGTGTTCTAGCTAGAGGGGAACTTAAAGCACAGGGAATCACTATTTCCCTACAACAAAGCTACATCGGTGTCCAAATACCAACATCCACACTAGCATCATTACCCAGAGGCTTGCCTTCGGAAACTGTCGGGAAATAACAAACGCCGTCCACAGAATAAATATTTTTTAAAAATCAATTCACAGAAGTTAGTTATTGCGCTGATTCACTTGTGAGCCAACTATCTAACCCTATATCTGAGCTTCAAGGCATGCACTCCTAATTGGTATTGTTAACCAGGTCAGTCGTTAGTGGTGATAGCTAAACGCTTGCTAGCTTGGGGTGGGGTCCGGGTGGCGGACGGATGGAAGGAGGGAGGCTGTGGATGGTGGGATGGTACATGGGGATAGGTTGAGGACACTGAAGGGGAGGGTGGGGGAGCTTCCATCCTGGATACCACAACCGACCTGATACTTGGCTCCACCATCGTTTTCTTCATTCAAGTCTGGCACAGATAGGATTAGCAAAATGCCCGGGTCAATTTTAGATGAGTCACCTTAATTTTTATTTATTTACATTTTGGACATGTCCAATTAGATAAACAGAATGTTAGAAGACCCCATTATGAACTCCTTGTTCTGATCACAAAGTCGTTGATTTGGAACTTTTAATGGTTTATTAATCCAAATAAATTCCCTAATATGTCAAAAACAGAGTGGATGATTAATACTGGCAATAAATGGCCTTGATTTTCCATCAACACCCATATTTGTTTGCCGTTACCACCATGGTATGATGACCAATTTCACTCTACTTTAAGGCCCACAACTAGTGGTGAAAGCAGACCTAGTCTATATCCACATTGCCTGAAAGCGATAGAGGTTACTAATGCAAACAGGACAAGCATATAAACGCTTTGCTAGTTTTCAACAAGCAGATTCTGATTCTGTAAATCTATTTAAAAGATAAATTCAGGAAAGAAAAGGAGTGGATTTATGTACGTTTTAACATGAATGTGAATCCGCTTTATAAAAGGTGATTTTTGGATTCAACTTACCTTACATTTGTATGAAATAGCTTTGTTATAAAAACAATTCCACCTAAAAGCAAACATTAAATAAGCTCTTCCATTTGAATATTTATCAAAATAACATTTAATGTTATTATGATTAATACTTTCTATGTAAACGTATATTTGAAGCCTGTTGACAGATTTACTGTGCCATTGAATGACATAACGACTTATGATAGAAATCTCCTGCATCCAATGGGAATTGTTCAACCCAAGGAGGACTGGGTGTAAGGATTTTGGTGTCCCGGACTGGGAAGTGCAGAGGCGCCACAAAGGAGAAGGGGAACAGACCAGTAGAGGTATCCAGGAGGACTACAGGAGGAAGGCACGGAGGAGTGAGGTGGGGGAGGTTATGGAAAGAGGGGGCGGGTTTATCAGTGGAAGGTGATAAACTTTGCAAACCTTCCAAACTTGTCCTTGCTGCATAGGAGAAGGGGAAAGCATTGGAACGGAGAGAAGAAGAGAAGAAATCAAAACAACGAGCCTGCCTTGACAAACCACTAGCCTTTTAGTAAATGCACACACAAACATACACACACACAAACGCACACACAGACACAGAGGTATTTTAACAGCTGCACTCATTGATAAGATGAAATTCCACAAATCAAATCAACACGCTCTGTAAATAACACAATCTAAACTGAAACACCTTCAGTCATGTACTGTACTCATTGTTGAAATTCACATTTTCAGTTTGTATTTGAGATGGAACAATTACTTGGGCTACTTTTGGCTAATCCTAATGAATGGACTATAATCTAAATCATATTTAATGTGCCAATAACTGCAACTCATCTCTGCAGCCCCAGGCCAAATTTTTTTTATCTATGGCTGTTGCTTAGTAACTGCTGTACTACCCACTGCTATTTACAAGGTTAAGCCTTTCAGCAGTGGGAATGTGATGGAAGAAGTGATAGCAAAACTGGGTACTGGATTCACATTTGCATCACAAAACAGCAAGATCAGGTACATTTTCTGCAATTGTGTATTTTACGATTTTCCATTTGTTCCTGCTGGTAAAGTACCGTTGCTATTCTTCTAACCCTAGACATCAAAACTAATAGACGACAGCCTTGATCAAACTGTTTCTATAGTAAACACAGGTGGGTTATTTATGAAACAATCAGGTAGTGGCGGTATCAGACAAAATCCTGCCAGAATGCTGTCATTTCTCCAATGAGACCAACCGGTAAACTATAGATTGTGGTTCAATGGTCTGTTCTTAAGACCCACTTTCATCAAGACCAAAAAATAATAATAAATGAATAATAGCACTGAGAAATTATCACTGTGATCATTTTGATTACTAATCTTTTGCATACATGTTCCCCAACAATATTAGAAAAATAGAAAACATGGAAACTTGCACCATCCATAGGCCAATTTTATTGTGTTAAATGAATGTTTCTGATTGGCTCCTGATTAGGGCCATGTGATTTCATGCTCCAGTTTGTGTATGGCTGCAAGCTTAGCACTCACTTCAACCAATCAAAAACTAAAAGAGCAATAACGTGTTTGTCAGAGATAGTGCTGCCTCAGCAGCTTCTTTTTTTGTATCATCTCAAATATAATAATGATAATAATAATGGGAAGGATTCTGTAGGCAAATACAAAGCTATGTACAGTCAACTCATAGTTAACCTCAAAGACCCTCCAGATTGCATTACGATGACAGGAAACTGCTTAGTCCAAGGTATATATGGCCCTTTTGCAAAGAAGGATGGAAAACTATCTCTTTAAGTTTACACCATGTTATGCTATTGTCCCCCAAGTCTCATTAACCCATATCTCTGGCTATGTTCTTCAGTCTGCACGGTCTGAACATTTAATGCAAATAAGATACCAAGTGAAAAAGGATATTTAGGTGCAAGTAAAATGAGTAAGGAGGTGTATTGCACCTTCAGGTTTTGATTTGCTACACAATGGAAAAACAATAATAGCGCTGCTAATAGTAAGTAATATGCAATACATTTTATTAGTAATTGTGATGTTAATGCATGATTGCATGCAATTGAAAGACATTTCAGTTTCATAGGAAATGTGACATGTCTCTCAGGATAATTAAATATTTTGCCATGTACAGAAATTGTGATATAATAATATAATTCATATATAATTCATCTTACATTAATATCATGTTGATAACTATGCCGACTTGCTTAAATGCTTAATTTATACAACATATAGCCAGCTCAATGATTGTTGAGGGTTAGGGGAAAGGGTAGGCTATAGGTTAGAGAAATAAAGCAGAAGCAAATTAGTTTGATGTAAAATGCCAGTTAAAAGTTAATATAAGCCAAAAAAGATATCAATAAACAGCCAATGTATTCTTGTTTATCTTGACATGCAATTTAGTTTCAATTGATAGAAATGAATACTGGTTCATTTCTATCCATATTCAACCTGATTTGTGAGCGGTAACATTGTTTAATATATTGAATTATAATACAATATTAAACAGCTGATATATACAGCTTTTTCTGATATTTAGATCAGCTCTGGGATAAGTAAATCCTGGCTGAGCCAAGATGATAAAAGAATAGTAAAATTAAGCTTTAGTTTAAAATCAGTGCTGATTATGGAAACCAGGAAGAGCCATTAAAAACTTTCCAATTCAAGCTGATTATTTTAACTTTGTTATGAATCCTTTTGATAAGTAAAAAAAATAAAAATCAAGGGACGACATTAAAAGGCCTAACCATGGAATGATAACATGGGATGACGATGGTATACAGCCAGAAGCAAAGGAAGGATGGAAGAAACCAAAGAAGAGCATAACGAGTGTACAAAGTATGGGAATAAATCATCTAAAAATAATCTAAAACCTAATGTTGACTGTATTAAATGTTGAACAGTATACTGCAAAGATATTCAAATTGACACAGAACACAAAGGGGCTTTCAGACATGGGCTAATACCCGTTGTGCTTAACACTAGTGCTACACTCATTCATCACTAGACTATTTAGTAAACAAAAGCTCACACAGTCCCTCCACACAGTAGCTCACTGTGATATGTGCCATTCATATAATGTCCTTCGTATAAAGACATTAGGCATATCATTTAGGAAAGGATGCATATGAAAATATGTGCATCGAATTCAAACTACAGAACTATGTTCCAGTGCAGGCTGCAGACACTACTGGACAGAGCCTGGTTAAGTAGGGCATCCCATCCCCTCCTGTCAGATAAAGACCTTGATCCATATAGCCCTATGGATGCTGCACACACAAAATGATCTACACTGCAACCCCCACGCTTTTCCAATTTCAGTTTGCATTCATAGCAACGTCCCCAAACGTGCCAACAGTACTGGCGACCGTGAGAAACCCTGCACTAAACCAGACCCCATCGAGCGAGAGGAGGACTGCTCTCCGGAGCCCCGGGACGACGCCCGACGCTACGTTAGCCTAGCCCAGCGGCCGGCGGTCGCCATTTCTAGGGAACGCCTGCCTGCCAAGAGGCCTCGATGGGATACCGGACTCTCGATTTAATTCAGCACTCTGAAACCTCGAAACGAACAATAATAAATAATAAATAATAACGATCAATGTTTGTTAATTGACGGGGTTATTTCACGGGGTTTTCGGATTAAAACAGCTCGTATATGTTTTCCACTACTGTAACAGGGATGGTCCATTAGCATTCCTCCCTGAAACCACTGTCTACCGCAAGCTAACCGGGCTAACCGCGTCCCGCAGGCTCACTGCGGAACGCCGACGGGATGGGGGATCGAGAGCGATCACGTCTTTCCAGATGATTTCCTATATTAAAAAACATATTTTACACATAGAGAGATAATGGTGGGCTAACGTGTATGTGGACGGCCGCTGGCACACACACACACACACGTTAGCCCCACCATGCAACATATCTGCATTAACGCGTCGGGTGTCTGGCTCTTTTAATCTATCCCGCAGAAAAATGTTGGTGGGATGCAGCGGAGACCGACGTTCCTAACCTTTTTAATATTGTAAACCCGGGTCAACATCCCGATGCCTCGGTCGTTGAGGATGGTGAGTTTTTCGGCCAGCTTCTGCTGGCTGGGCTGGATCACTCCCCGAGACATCTTGCTGCTCGAGTCCCGATCCCCTTATCGAGTCCGATCCTCTTCCGAATCTGTGCTGTGGCTGTCGGGCGGTTCGAAGCGAAAATCCGTGTGCTGTAGTGATCAGTTAGCGCCCATGTTCGGATATTCGGTGACAACGGCTTCCTGTGCTCCACCCCACCGTCTCCCAAAGCTGCCTGTATTTTTTTTTTTTTTCTCTGACAGACGAGGGGAGATGTCCTGGTTTTCTCAGCGAGTTTTTTTTTTTTTCCCCTGCAAAACTGGAGGACGGATCTACCAGCCCGAGGTGCGTTCGAGTACCGCCCGAGATGCGTTCGGGTACCGCTCACGAACTCGGCGCTGCGCCCAGGTTGAGGGAAGTGGTAGCAAATACTGTACATGTAGAACTAAACACTATGCTATGGTTGGTAAATTATCATCTCTCATCAGTTGTATGATGCTTTCAGATTCCCATTCCTATCAGTTCGAGTCTTATCCATCGGATGCAATATGCATATCCATGTCAGTAGCAGGTAAATGTCGGACTACTTTTGTTTGTAAAGGTACAATAGTCCACAACACAAAGTCAGACCTACATTTGTATATAAAATATGATTGATCGCATTGTTTACAAAAAATATTAATATAATATTAATAAAGTTGTTGATGCTCTGCTTAGGTTAGAATTCATATAAATCGGATGTAAGCAACTGTTTGTGTGTTCGAGCGGCTCCCGTGGACGGAAGAGGATAAGGGCCACATGATATTATTTTTTGAGTTTAAATTCAGAATTTTGAGACTAAATTTAGAATTTTAACTTTATTCTATTTCCATATAGCCTGAATATATGAGTTTGGCCCCGTGCCGCTGAGGACCGGACCCGTCTGAACTTCTGACCTGCCTCTGCGTTATTCACCTGACCTTTTTTGCAGTAGGCCTACTTTAAATGTGAATAAGTGCACATCTATAACATGTGGCCAAATCACCCAGTTCTGCAATATAATTCCTTGTCTTTTGTTATGTTTTCATTCAGGAGATCATTGAGGCCACTGCCAGCACAGAGCCCAACCCTCCACCTCAGGCACCATCCCCTCCACCTCTGGCACCATCCCCTCCACCTCCGGCACCTCTTCTGCATTGGTAGCCCTAATCCCCCCCCAACCTCTACGAAGAAAGATAGACGAACCATCCACTGTTTTTTGGGCCCCTTTGAAAAAGTTATTGATAAAATGTGATTGTTAAAGCCTTTTTGTAATGTGCCATATTAGTTCCATTATATCAGGTTCTTGTTTGTATGATATTTCTTTTTGACATTGATGGCATACTACCTCAAGTTCTGTTTATTATTATTATTATCATTATTATTATTATTATTATTATATATGGTTTTATATATTATGTGAATCTTGTATAATGTTTGATCCAAAATAAAGTGCAACATTGCATTTTCTAACAGATTGTGAGCATGAATAGATATTGTATCAAAAGATCCAAAAATAAGCATTATTATATAATTAAGGTTTATTAGAAATTAAAATAATAATAGCAATAAAAAAAATTGAATTAATTACCGAAGTCCGGACGTCAGTGACCTCATAGCTGCCAATTTGTAGACCGTCTGCAAGGTGGCTGACCACAACGTTAACAGCTCTGGCCGTTTCGCAAATTGCTCATGCACATGTCGTACGGACAGTACTTGAACGCAGCATCACATTGACGTCGCTTCCGACAATGGACGAGTAGCGCCTGCGATCTGGGTGATCGCCTAATATGAATAAGTGTGTTCGGTTTAAACAATTTTAACGACAAAAGTGTGAGGCAAGCAACCACGTTTCAAAGCATACTTAAAAACTAAGAGACCAGGTGGGTGTGTTATAAGCAACACCAGTTTGCCGCAGTTATTATTGGATCGCCATGAAATGACACACACTCCAATCAATATCGATGTCCACATTTTGGATTGAGAGAGCCAAATGCTGTGCTATATCTGATGTATCAGCATAACCCGGTTTGCATTCTCTTCTGGGTTTAGATGCAGTCCTTTGCTCAGGAGATCCAAGGATTCTCCAAAAGTCGTCTGAAGCAGCAGGTCACACACGTCACCTCCATCACTGGACGGCGCCATGTGGAGAGGAGGGGGGAAGGAGGGACCTGCGAGGTCCAGGACGTTGAAGATGAGCCTACAGGCTTTGGCTTTGTGGAAGACAAAAGTCTAGACCTTCACGTCGGCGTGGTTAGACCATTTCTTCTACTAGGTAACTTTTTAGGTCTTCGTGTCGTAACTGGTGTCGTATAGCGTCACTAATGGGCTTTTGTGCTACTGATTCTATTAAAGAGCCCCCAATATACCGTCTGGTGTGAATGGGATGAGTCGTTTAAAGATCCGCCTTTTATTGTGCCTTAGTGACATCACAAGTGGGAGTATCCACCTCGATTTTTCATATGATCTTAAATTACGTAATTCAGAATTGTTCTTTTCCTCCCCTCAATTGGATTGGAATAACTTCATGTCTTTCAGAAGTTGCTATCGCAGACTTCTTTCTGCACAAAACGAAGCGCCTACAAACAAGCACACGAGAACACACGTTTTAGTAATTTTGTGTTTTTAATAAAAAACACTTACAGTCCATTGTCAATGTGTTGGTGAAGAAATGTGTTATGCACTGCTTTATGATGAAGTCAGATTTGACCCATTTACAATTGTAACGTTAGGGAAACAATATAAATGCATTGCGTCGTTCTCTCAGACAGATAAAAAGATTTCAATGATAAATGACCCACCCAATTCAAGTCTGTGGGAAATAGTGCATCAGCCACTTTTCATAGAAGCACATCGTAGTAAGCCAGAACGATATGGAAATATCACATAAATTAATTAGATCTCTACTAGAATATTGATTTAGCGTGTTTCCCTGGAAATTAGGGGGTAAAGGGGATGTGACACCATCGGCATGCAACCAAATGCAAGTTATAAAAATGTATTGTTCTGGGTTTGAGCCTTGTTGGAAACAATTAGGATAATGTAAGTACACAACCTAACAAAATATGTAACACAGGTCGAGTCGTTTTAGCCTTTCTAATGTTGAAATATTATGCAAACCTTTAATTGGTTAGCCAGGTTGTAGTAGCATTGTGCTGTACCTATGGAGCAGCCACCTAATTGAAGTCTGTTGGTTTTTCAGGAGGAATTGCAAAGCCAACACAACGGTTGAATTGTATAGGGGCTTAGTTGAGGTAATTTAGGGTTAGGGTTATTATCAGTGGCATGCTACAGCAGTGGAAATGGATCAGCTTATCATAATAACAAATGTTCCTCCATTTCACGTCTGAGACACGCATCACACTGGTTGATCTGTCAAACCAGAGCAGAAGAAGGAGCACTATCAGTACATTACACTTGTACAATCGCAGTGTTATGGTTGTCTGTTTGTTAGCGTTCATCGTTCGAAACGTTCCCATCCTAAGCAACTCAACAATCCATGCAGATACAGGCCATAGGGGTGTTAGGAGTTGTGCATCTTGGTAGGCCACAGACTTTGGGATCAAACCGAGAACCTTTTGGCTGTGAGGGCATCACCCTTGCTCAGGGGCGGTCTGGTCGGGGCGGTCTGGTATTCAAACCTAGTTCGAAAAGCAAGATTTAGATCCTTCCTAGAGTAGGAAGCATAGCTTTATCTTTAGCTCAAGGACTAAATACAATGCCTTATATCGTAATTATCGCTTCACTGCACAGTCCACGTTCTCCCTCTTCTCCAACAATAGGTTTTAGAAACTTTTGAGCCTTCATAGACCAGGAAAGAAACTCAGTGGAACATTTTATGCACGATACTGTTCTCATGTCCTATTTTTATGATGTTGCCTTGTCTCCCTTGGTTCCTTATGTCTCCGCTGCTTCAGAAGTTGATTAATTTCCTGCTGTCACTTTCTATTTCTGAAACTTGCCTTAAAGTTAAGCTTACTGTGTCTTTGTCAAAACAGTGTGTATTCAGAACCCTATATTTTCAACTCTCACTCTTTGTTTTCAGAATAGATACTTTTGATACTATAGCAACTCTCAAACTCTTAACTCGTTGGAGGTATATTATGCATTATGCTCAAACAATAAAAAAATTGTTTTATTGGGCAATTTATTGTAGAGCACAACCGTCTCTATGCTTATTTTTATCATGGATCAAACTCAAGAATAATGTCCAGATAATCAAGATGAACACAGAAGTCAATTAGTCCTCATAAGATAATTTACAAGGTCATCAAGACAAACCAACCATAGCTATTTGACATATTTTCACATAGAGACAAACACATAGGGCCGAAGTAATAAGCAACTTAGGCTTGTGCTATCTTAACTATTTCTAAACAGCTGGAGGAATTCTGGTTCAATGTTTGCCTGGGTGATTAATGCTTTTGTGATTTGAACGGCCCAGCCATTTAAATCCCAGTTCAAACTAGTTCACGGCTCAAACCGGTGCATTACAGCTGGTCACACCACCATGTCAGGACATTTGGACATTTTCCTCTGCTTGCTGCTTGCTTTCACACCATTGCTCCGCTCTCCTCCAGAGCAATCAAAGGATATCTATCCTCGAAAGTGTTCGTTTTCTTGAATAAGATTGAAATTGATGTCATTTGGAGACTTGGCGAATGCATTGCATTGAATTCCTCTGTGGCCCCGGTGGCAATAGCACCCCCAAACCTGGACGTGCTCATGACATGCTCTACCATTTGAGCTAGATCGGATTGTTCATATTTTCTTTTCTTCATTTTGTATTGGAAAAGCAAACCTGGGGATTTCATGTGTGGTACAGTTTATTCTTACCGTTCGTCCCCTCCGCCGTGTTTTTCTTACCAGTCCATCGTCATGAGTCATAGAGCTTTTCTTCGTTTATGAAAGTAAAACAAAAGAACAAAATCATGTATCATTATGTAACGTTTTCCTGCTCAACCATGTCCATAATGGTAGGTTGGGTTGATAACAAACTTGAAAACACTGCAGTTCAAATGTTTAAATGTGAAAATTGAATCTAACAAATTGTAGTGATAGCTATTGGATCATACGTACATGTCATTGTGCTTCTTGTAGGCCTACTCTGTTTGTAAAGATGTTACACACACACACACACACACACACACACACACACACACACACACACACACACACACA
>JAOPJL010000042.1:17753485-17765785 GCA_027123545.1 Trisopterus esmarkii | reverse complement strand
CGCCCTATTTTTTTTGTGTGTGTGTGTGTGTGTGTGTGTGTGTGTGTGTGTGTGTGTGTGCGCGTGTGCGAGATAATGAAAGGACATGCAAACAGGCAGATGCATTGTATTCGGGTGTTTAATTAGAGCTTTCCCGTCCCAAAAATGTGTGCAACGACAAGAGGCATACGTGACTGGATGACAATAAATCCTAGGACGAATATTTAGCAAAACAAACCTCAAGCAGTTACTCGGTCTAGCTATTTATAACGCAAACCTTTTTTCTTTTTTTTTCCCCACTTATCCCTCTGCAGGTTTGCAAGCACTTCCTGGACGCCATAGAAGGCAACAAGTACGGCTGGTTCTGGTCGTGTCCGGGGGGGGAGGGCTGTATGTACCGGCACGCTCTGCCCGCCGGCTTCGTGCTCAAAAAGGACAAGAAGAAGGACGAGGACGAGGAGGAGAAGATCTCGCTGGAGGAGCTGATTGAGAACGAGGTGAGGCCGGCCGCTGCTCCTCTGTGGCCCTCAGCCGCCAACGCAAATGACGACAAGTCGTCAGTTAATGTCAACGGGTTATGGGAACGTGTCATTATTCTAACGGCGGTGCTTTTAATATGATCTCTCCTAGCGCGCTGCACTGGGTCCTAACGTCACCCGTATCACCTTGGAAACGTTCCTGGCCTGGAAGAAAAGGAAGAGGCAGGATAAGGTGGGAAGGCGTCTTTCATCCCGGTCGGGATTTCTTGCGTTGGGTTGTTTTTAACTTGTGTCCGCACTACCCTCCCCCGTCATAGTTACAAAGTCTATGCAAAGTAAACGTGTGATTCAATATGCGTTGTTTTCCACAGCGTAATGTTGTGAGTTCTGACTGGTCGGTGTTCTGTTTGACCGCCAGGTGGAGAGAGACATGGAGGACATGGAGAAGAAGAGGGCTGACTTTAAGGCCGGGAGGTCGCTAGGGGTAACGACGCCGGCGCCTCAATGAGAAATAACGACGCAAACGGGAGCACGGGTCGATGAGGTATTTAATAACGGCGTCGTTGTGTTTCAGGTGAGCGGTCGTGAAGTGTTTGAGTTCCGCCCCGAGTTGGTGGATGACGACGATGAAGAAGCGGACGATACCCGGTACGCCAACGACAGTGAAGATGAAGAGGAAGACAACGCTGAGGAAGTGGGACAGGTAATTATGACGCCTTCAGCCATGGGAGAGGCCCTCTGCGCACCTGCTGTCTGCTGCTTGGTGGCCAAGACTGGGCTTTGGTTTGATTCGATGTATAAGAAGGTAGACGTTGGGTTTTGTTTGCAGGTCAGACTGCGTGTGTAATGCGTTTCTGCTGTTAGAGGATACATTGTTAGTGTAATACATATGATCAAATGTTCTTTAGTCTTCTTCAACACATAGTAGGCGCACGATTAAGGCTTTTTACGGGAAATATGGGATTACACTTCAAATGACGTACAAATTTCCTAATGGCCAGTCCCGAAATATGATCACATTGATTATCAAGGGTTTTGATGAAATGTGATCATTTCTGTTGCCCAGTTGTTACTTCATGTATTCTGAACCTGAGGGCAAAGTTGTTTAGCAATTCAAACTGACATTGATTCCCCATGCGTAACGCGTATAGCGATGTCGGGTGTTTGGAACGACTGTCTTGATGAATATTTGTTCCGTACAAGGTGGATGCCATAGAGTGCAAGGACATAGACCTATCCCGCTTCGTTCCTACGGAGGTGGATAACTGTATTGGCATCACCGTGGCAACCATGGACCGCTTCACAACCAGGCAAAAGACTAAACCTGCGGCCGCTGACGACGGTGAGACGAACCGCATGACCTCGGACTCACTGTCCCACTTGTTCATCCTCCTGGTGGAGATGTTAGCTGGTGGTTTACTCACCCATGCCACTGTCTGGGAGTATTAAGACGGGGTTCGGAAGGTATTCATACAGTGGCATGTACAGAAGAACATGTAAAGGGGCTGTTATTGTGGTAGCGTTGGATTCCATGCGTCGACCGTGTGACTCCATCCATAGGTGTGATTGAATTACGCAGTTTGAACGGCCTGTGAGAATGTCCTCATTTGGTGTCCCTCTCCTGTCCCCCCCCCGCCCACAGAGGCCCACCTCAACGGCGCGTGTGGCGGAGCGGAGGCCAACGGCCTGGCTGAGGGCGACGAGGAGGAAGGGTCCGAGGAGGAAGAGGAGGTGCCGGTGGACGAGAACCTGTTCACAGGGGAAGACCTGGAGGATCTGGACGAGGAGCTGAACACACTGGATCTCGACGACTAACGGCGCTGGGGGAGGAGGACAGGTGTGGACAGATGTTTGGGCGGGGGGGGGGGGGGTTGACCCGGGGGAAGAAGAGATGGCTGCATGGTGGAGGAGGAGGGAGAAGATCCGATGGGACTGACTGAGGGGGGGACAGGTGCACAACGACCACAGTATCACTAGACGGACTGACTTAATTAAGGAAAACAATTGGACTGACCGGGTACAGACAGGAAGTTAGTAAGGAGTGCCGCCACACGCACTTGACAATGTTCCAGTAATTTTTAAATTCAGAGACTCCAATAAAGCCTGATTGTATGATGACATCATTCCCCGTCTCGGCCCTGTCTTTGTTTCCCACCGGCTGGTCTCCCCACCCATTACACAATTGGCTTTATTTCAAAAGTCTGACTGAATGGGGTTTACTAAGGCCAGCCAGCTTATCCAATAATCGTTCTTGATTGTCAATTTGGGGTTGCTGCTTGCTTTGGTAGCTTTTGATTTTTAATTGGACAATTGAAGGTGACTTGAGTTATGTAGTGAATGTGCTTTACTACTTGTTAACGAGCCACTCCCAGCATGTAATGAATATTGACACACTTGGTTTGAATTATATTTTTGAAAAAAGGAAAGCTTTAAAAATAATTGGAAATGTTCAACTGTTCCTGGAAAATGATCTGAATTTAATTTCTTTTCGAATCCCTGATGAATTGAAGTGCCGTTTTAGAAACTAAACCATTATCCATGGCATGTAGTGGAATCAGTCACAGATGTCACTGTTGACCAGCCCAACATTGTAAATAAGTGTGCTCATGAATTACAAGCTAGAAAAAAATAAAGATTGTACATTCAATGTGTGGATTCATTTCCATAATTGTATTTTTAATTTGTGGACAACCCTTGCTTTTATTCCAAAAGTCAAGAATACCTACCTTTAGCTCTGGCACTAGGCATTTCTCTTGTAGATCAATTTCCCATGTTTCATATTTGGTATTCATGGTCTAGGGCAGGGTTGCCCATTACGATCGTAAAGCTGGTGCGAGTAGATCGAGCAACATCGCATGATCAGTAATGGATCCTGACTGGAGAAACAGTAAACGAACAGGACAGCTGTTTTATCAATACTGGAAGTCCGTGCACGGGAATCTGCTCATGTATGTAGGACAAAATATGACAGGACAAGCAGGTAAGGATTATCCGTTTATTTTTCAAGAACATACCTTCAAAACTAAACGAAAAGACTTGGAAAACATTAACCGGAACTAAAAATCGAACACAACTAACTTGTAAAATGATGTAATTTAGTGTGTGTATACACTACAATTTTACAAACAAAGTTTGTAAACTTAAAATCAATCTTTTGAAATGCTTTATTTCACCAATAAAGATACGGTAATTTCTGAATAAGTAGTTCTGTGCACCCCTAACTTGATGTGAACATTTGTTACGGAAGAATTACTTTAATAGCGGGTTAAGTCGAGACCCTGTTCTCGTCATACCAGAACTTCTAATTACATGAGTCTTTGAGCACAACGTGTGAATCGTCATACAAAAAAATACGTTGGCTTTGGTCACAGATATGTCACAGCCTAGGTATGACACGACAGGTCACTGGAAATGGTCAGACAGAGGTCAAAGGTCGGGTCAGGAGAGGGTCCAGGTGTCGGTCGGTCAGGTCAGGTGTGTCGTTGTGTCATGACAACAGTCTCCTAGGAAACAAGAAGCTACAGAGTTATCAACATATACAAATGGTCCGGACAGAAATTCAACCAACTCAATAGTGGAAGACCTATGTGAACATAAGCCATACCAACTTGGATAACTTATAATATAATAAAAACTTATAGTAAAAAACTTCTAGCACCATCTAAATGGCACTCAATATCAGACATGTTTTTTGAGTTTCATTCCAACACTTACGACTAACGATATTTTGCAAGATTATTTGTTGCATTTGATCAAAACAACTTCAAATTTCATTCAACTGGTTATGAATGAGTAAACATTTGGTCGGTATACTGGAGAATTTATTTACCAACACTGGGCCGAAACAAACAAAGGTTTTCTGCAATTACCGTTTCTGATTCACTGAAAGTTATCGTCATCTTAATTAAAAGCCAATTCAAAGTGAGTCGCTAGTGTGCAAGGCAGTGGTGGCGAGTGTGAGATACTTACCTCAGGCGGGGAGCCGGAGCAGAGGAGTGTGTCCTAGTAGGTGCGGGGCCGTTTGTGCGACTCCTCTCTGGGGGGGTCGGCCAGCATCACCTTCATCCTCACGCCGTTGACCATGTGGCCGTGCAGCGCCGCCATGGCATCGTCCGCACACTGGGAACACAGTCAGGGGTCAGTCGTCCCCAGAACACTGCCCTCTAGCTGCAGCGACCAGCAGGCATCGCTCGTCAAACAACGGAAAAATACAGCCACTCTTAAAGCTTTGGTGAAGCGTTTTACTGTGTGGAACACCCAGTATATTATTAACCGTGCAACTGTCTCCCATCTAAACTGCATGGACATGATGGTGAAGGATTTGCCTGCGGGTCATTTGTTCTTTTGGCTTGTTTACAAGCCAATGAAAGAGTGGCATTACATATTTCTTCACGTCTCGACACAGTACCCCCTTCCTCTTAGGCGGTGGGTTGAGTGCCTCACCTGTTTGTCAGCATACTTCATGTATCCAACCTTCCTCCCAGGGACCAGATGAACCTCGATTAGAGAGCCGTATCGACTAGGGAGAGGCAGAGGCATTACAATACAGAAAGATTACATGAATTACTTTTGCAAATTAAATTAAACAAGGTTTTTACTCTCTTCGTGTTCTGCCTTCCAAGACCTTCACAAAGCAATAGTGGCAATAAAAAAGTAATGAGATAATCGTTGGATTCCGGGCTGCCCCCAGCACTTGACAGGTATGCAGTCGGTCTGTAAATATTGATGGGGAGGATTTTTAACAGAGAAGCTTTTGTAGCCTAAATGCTTCATTCCTAATACAAAGAAATGCATGATTTATGCAAATATAAAATTAACTTGATAGTCTTCCCTCTTGGCTAACCGATTGGTTGTTGGAAAGAAAACATGACTATTAGTGTGGTTAATTGAGGCATACCAGTTTCAGATTGCCAATTATCTTAACAGGCAATTGGCTTAATGTGTGTTTGTCATTCACTGTTTAGCCCAGAGGGAGAGGGATGATTGCATTCCTGATGAGCTCAGGAAAACCCCAGATACAATGCTACTGGAGCACACCAGCTACAGCGTCAAACATTATAGAAGGACACAATCCTGACTCGCATCAGATTAACAATAGACACTAGAGCATGACTTGTCTGTTAAAGACATGTCAAGATAGGGGCTTAAATATACATAATATATATTTTCCATTTCATTTCATCAAGACAACTGAAAGGCAGCATGTTGCTCAAACAAATCAAAATCGATGTGGAAACAGATTAACAATAATAATAAACAATTGAAATGAGGGCAGCTCAGACCCCAACTCAACTACACCATCTATACTTTGTACATCCGTTAATGAAGCAGACGACGTAAAAAAAAAAGAAGAAAAAAAAAGGTCAAACGACCAGTCCGAAGAATATTTACCAAAACACATCTTCGAGGACGTCCATGGACAGAGGGGAGGGGCTGAAGACGACAAACAGGCGCTCCTTCACCTTGCTGTCCTGGGGCGCCAGCTTCTTTATGGCGGGCAGAGAGAGGTCCGCCTGGATGCGCGGCGCGGCGGGGGCCCCGGGGAAACTCTGGGGAGAACACGGGAGACATTGTCCTTTAGGAATACCACGACATCCATAAAGCTAACGCAAGAGGTGGAAAGGGACGACACACACACACACACACACACACACACACACAGGCGGTATAACAAGGAGTTTACAGAACTGAGAAGATGGGAAAGTGCAGATTTCCATCCATCCACATATTTGTCATATGGATATTTGTTCTATATAAATGTCATGGCCTTGTTACTAGTCAATTAAAAAAGGCATTTGTATAAATCCTCCTTGCACCAAGAGATGACTCCCTTCCTCTCTCTAGTTTAATTGGGGTTAGGTTAGTTAGCATTCACATTGCTACTGTAACCACCAAGTCTGCTACGGAGGCCAGGCCAATCTCCTCACTTCTTAATTGTTTAGCTTCCATTGTTTAGATGCCTTGCATACATATCGACCTTCCTCCTCCTATTTCCAGGGTAAAGTTCCTGCGGCGGAAACGCGGCCATAGTTAATTTGCAGCTCCATGGTTTCCTCAAACCTACACAGTGAAGTCCAGCGGGGCCGTCACTTACGGTGGCCGTTTTCAGTAACTGGTTGCCAGAGGGTCCGTTCCAGAGTGTCGACATCATCTGAGCGGCTACAAACTGCATCGCCATTCTGCCTACAGGGCTTCACACAGCAGAGACGCACACAGTTCATGGGAAGGTACCAGGTGGTGACACACTCGACGGATCAGAAAAGGTGAGTGAGAAAAGTTACGTCGTACAAATCAATTTTGTTTGCAAAGCACGCGCCCGTGCATACCTGTTGCGATCTTCCCCGTCATCGATGAAGGACACAGCCAGCCGGTTGCCGGGGGGATACTCGAACCCGGTGAGTTTCTCTTTGGCGTAGACCGCCGAGCCGAGGTTGTTGTAGCGAATAACCGCGTGACCTGGAAGCGGAGAGGAAAAGGAAAGCCGCATTGCGATGATTGTTATAATACATTCTGCTCGCAGACGAATCAATCCACGCGCAACCGTTAACCTCCGGCCCATTAGGCCGTCACGCAGAATATGGCTGAGGTCACACGGTGACACGTGAAGCACCGCACGGCACTTTGGCTTGGCAGCCTAATAACTCCATAATGGCAATAATGACTTCCCCAATCAACAGTTTGGTACTGGACAAGCTTTCCCCCACTTCCACATGCGGTGGGGGTGCGGGGGGAGGGGAGGTCAGGGGTCAGAGTCAAGCACTTTGAGGACTGACCTTTGCTGAGGCCGTAGGCGTCTCTCTGCAGCTCGCAGTAGTCCATGCCGGGGATGATGTCGAACAGAGCGTACACCTGCTCCTGGGTGATGGCGGCCCGCGACGACAGCATCAGGCAGCGGGTCATGACATCACTGGAGCGGTAGTCCGCCATCTGGTAGTTGCCGGGGTCAGCTGTTAACATGGGCAATTGTATGTTAATAATTAGTTAATGACAATCCCCCAAAAATGACATTTTATGTCTTTTTTTTTTTAATGAGCAGTCTACCATCACTATCAAAAGGACACACACTCATACACACTATTGCAATCAGTTGATCATTCTTAAAATACAAAAGCTACATACATGCCATGCTCGGCTGCACCACCTTTCTACGTGCACAGCAGACTGGACTAGATCTTTAGATTGGCCCCCCCTATTTACTGAATCACGAATCGATTTCGAGGTATCAATTTGAGTGAACCGTGTGATTGAATCCAGACCCCAATAATTGAAATGGAATCATGACAGAGTATCCAACCTTCAAAGTGAGTCACTGAAATACTCTCACCCCTGATATTAGGTGTACTTCACAGCACAGCCTATACCTTGAGATTCTATGTGACCAAAGAAGGACACAAACAAACGGAACCCCGGTCCCATGCTCACCTCCCATGGGTGCGAATGGGTAAGGGTTCATGTTGTCGCCCCCGTGTTGGTCAAACCGGGCTCCTCCCCCACCTCCTCCACCGCCGCCTCCTGCGGCGTACTCCCCTTCGGCAGAGTTGGTTTTGCTGCGGGGTTCAGCCAGGATGGCCCTGTAACCTGCACACGTGAACACAGCCAACGTCAACCGTCATTTATCTCTGAATCACCGCGGCGAGGCCTTAACCCACCAAAGATAAATAAAAGGGTTTCCGTTAGGGATGAAGACAATTTTATGTTCACCACAATTTACATTTTAATAGCTTCACTGCAATAGTTGACAATAAACACAGTGAGACATAATGTGCATTCAAACCCTCTTACCTCGGTCACAGTTTTCTATGGCCATGGCCGCCTGGGATGGTTTGTAGTACCTGACGTAGCCCAGGCCTTTACTCTCTCCAGTGAACTTATTCTTTATGATGACACAATACTCAATATCGCCATACTCCTAATGAGAGACAGAGAGGATATGATCATAAGCATGTGTAACGATAACAAAGGGAATCCCGTCTCTGTGTTGAAGGCATAGAGGAAAAACACGTGTCAGGCTAGGTTGTAGTTACTTTGAATGTTTCCTTCAGGTCATCTTCCGTGAAGGTTTTAGGGATCATGACAAAGATCCTGGTCAGCTCCTCGTCCTCCACGTCCCGGTGTCTTCCAGAGGACCTGGACTGGGCAATAAACACCTGAAACAAAAAACGTATAAGTCAGGAAAAAAAAAATAATAATAAGTCAGGATTGGACTGCAGGTCGTTTTTCCCGCGGGAAAACAAGTAGATTGAAGAGAGTGTCTTTGTTTGATTGCAATACATCCAGGATACGACACAAGGGTCAATATTGTTCTTGATTAACAAGCGGGGAGGGTGGGGGGAGGGGGTGTACACGTTAACCCGGTTATTGGTCTTGATTAACACGTTATGCCGGCCTCTGCCTGTCTGCACACTGTCTGAGTCCGAGTATACGTGCCCAACGTGCACCTTTCTGCCCAGTATCATTACGCAATCATGAATCACGGTCGGAGGTGTGTGTTGCTCAACGATTACCTTTATGGGCTTTGTGCCCTCGATCACCACTTTTCCGTGCATTTCCTCCATGGCCAGGCAGGCCTGGGAGGACTTGGCGAACTTAACATAGGAGACGCCTTTCGACTCCTTGGTCTGCTTGTCCTTCACCACCCACACCGCCTGGATGTCCCCGAACACGGCGAAGGTGTCCTTTATCACGTCCTCGGACATGGACCGACATGTGACGATGAACAGTCGGCTGTTGGGCGGCTCGTCGAGGTTTTCGGTCACCTGCTTTGAAGCGAATTCCTCCATTTCTGCGGCCTGTTTGTCTCTCGTCGGTCTCTTCGTCGGGTGTTAATGAACCAGGGGGGCTATTATACCTCACAGCGCCCCCTGCTGGACACACCGGGTATTGCTATCAGATAACTGAGGCTTTTAATATCGCACAATACTGGAATGCTGTACATTTCCCTACAGAATAATTACTCTATAGAAATATTCGTATTTTTTAAAATAGGTAAATATTCTATAACTACAAGTGTTAACATATGTGTTTTATGACCTAAACGTTTGCGTAACACAACACCAGAGCGTAGTCTCAGGGAGGAATGGAAAGGGATTTGTATTATTACATAGGTTAATAAGGTTAATGATAGGTTAATCAGGTGAAGGAAAACGTAAAAATGTTAAATGTACTATGATAGAAGGAATGTCTCCTTTTAATGCGTGTTTTTGGTCTGGTGCGTTGCAGCAGGTGCCTTGCAGTAACTGAAAACGATGATATACTCTCTACCAGAAACCATCCTCAAACGTCAAAAGTTACGAGTATAATATATTAAAAACGGGGTTTCACCCTCTGGTTTCACCCTTTCACCCTCTTAGTACCCTTTCACCCTCTTAGTAACGGCGGCAGGTAAAGGGCGAGTGCAGTCACGAGTTGTGACCGTTTTTGTAACGGGTGACGTCAGAGGAGGAAGCGACGTCGACAGCCGGCGTGACCACGTGACCGCGTGACGCAACTCACGCCGCCATAGTAAAGTGACCTCAGCGAAGTCCGCTATTACAGAACCGCCGCCGCCGCACCGACAGCAGATTACACCCGACCGGGCACAGCGACCACAAGAACCCAACAGTCTCACACTCAATCGATCAAAGGTACGTCTTCTTTGTTACCATTACCAATCTCAACGTTGGCACAGTTAAATACATGTTCCGTTACAATTCGAAGAAAAAGAACGCCCGCCGGTTCGCCGGTTACGTGTCTGTCGGTTACGTAACCCTCTTGGAGAATAGCTACGATGCGGCTTCTGCGTTACGTAGCGGTCCCATTCAATGTCTTCGGGAGTTATTCAAGGACGACAGTGTATGCGGTGATTATAGAAGCGTACCAGGTGTTTGGCCGCTCACCAGGAGGAGCGTTCAACTTCATAGACTGATCATATGTTAATAAATAAAAGTTCATGGTCCCATCAAAACCATCTTTATCCTTTTGGGGAGCCTGTTCCGTTAGCAGCGCAGCTAGGCCACGATATCCGCGGAGCTACACGGCCACCGTAGCCGGTACTAGCGGAAAAGCCGCACATATGAAAATATGTCTTTAACTTAGTCTGTAGATTGTATATCTGTTCACCAGCATGTATTTGCGATCAATCAAGTCAGCCGCAATGTGTGTGTGTGGGGTGCGTACCCTTGCTGATGGTCGGCCTCACTCATCCCGCCACGTTGGGGGCTGTCTTGGTGCGGGGGGGTTCATCATGAGCGGGACTCCTCAATGGATTCACCCTGCACAATAGAGGCAGCACCATCGTAACGTGGGGTCATCTTTGCAAGCGGTCGGTAGGGCTCTAGGTCAAACCGAGAGCCTAGAACGTCCTTGAGCGCAGTTCACCGACAGTTCACCGACACAACCTGGGTTATTTAACCCAGGTTGACTTCCCCATCTAGGGGTAGGATGGCGGGGGCGGATCATTGACATTAGACACGTAGCTGTGCCGATATGCCCGGGGAGTTGTCTGTCCATCTAATCCATGTATGATGTAATATACTTCCGGTTATGGCTGTTACCTCATATGACCTTCACCAGCTGGCAATTTATATAGATACGGTGATAAGAGTGAAGGCATTTCCTTGGTTTCAGCACATTAAAAAGCAGGTCTACTCATAAAGCAATCCTGACCGTTCTTTTTGTTGTTCTTACTTCCTCTAGCTAACTATGGGTGACATTGCAAAGGGAAAGAAGGCCTTTGTCCAGAAGTGTGCCCAGTGCCACACTGTTGAGGAAGGGGGCAAGCACAAAGTGGGGCCCAACCTCTGGGGTCTGTTCGGGCGGAAGACGGGCCAGGGAGAGGGCTACTCGTACACGGACGCCAACAAGAGCAAAGGTCAGTCAGCAGGGCTCTCGTCCTTTATTGTGATATTGGTGCTCAGGACATGGCATCCAGGCCAACACATATGGGACTCTGTCTCCTTTGTTGTAAGACCTTCTTTGGGTGACAACGACTGGCGTGCGATGCGTATTGAGTCAAGCTGTGCTCACTGTCCTCAGGTATTACATGGGGGGATGACACTCTGATGGAGTACTTGGAAAACCCCAAGAAGTACATTCCCGGGACCAAGATGATCTTCGCCGGCATCAAGAAGAAGGGAGAACGCACAGACCTCATCGCATACCTGAAGTCTGCCACGTCATAAGAGGCTCCGAAGAAAAAATTATTTCATATCGCTGTGTGTTTTTAGTCTTTCATTTGCTAAAAAAACAAATGGTTCTAGCTCGGTTGATTTTGAGTAATAGGTCGCTTTTTTGCCTTAACTTAACTTAATTTGTAAGGTTTAAAAGTGATATATTGTCAGAATGACCTGACACAAACCAAACTGTATATTTTTTGTGTGTGTGTGCGAGCATCTGTACCTCAACGATGGATAACTTTAATCACAATAGAGATGGAGAGAGAGAGAGAGCGTTAACTAACAACCATGGGTCTTGGTCTTTTCAGATGGTCCATATCCATACGTCCAGTAGCGTGTGCTTCTAGAGCCATCAGCCTTTTCACTAAAATGTAATACTCACCAAGTCCTCTAATAGGAAGAAATATGATCTTATAGTGTTGGAGAAATTAAGGATGTGGGAATGTAGGATTATTTCGGCAGCTAACAGGTTTTTAACAACACCGGAACTCGAATATTACAATTGGTGGGGGGGGGGGGGTTGGGTTATATCTGTGGAGTTGTATGTTGCGAAATCAGCGGAGTGTCATGAATGCAGCATCTATTCACCGGTGACGGGTTGAATGTGGTCTGTATTGATGTGGCCTGTTCTATGCTCGTGGCCTTGTTCAATGACAGCCCCCCCCCCCACCCTATACAGCTTGTTCTAC
>JAOPJL010000042.1:17408108-17421538 GCA_027123545.1 Trisopterus esmarkii | reverse complement strand
CACACACACACACACACACACACACACACACACACACACACACACACACACAAACACACACACACACACAGGCACACACAGAAACAATGGCCAGGGAAAAACAGCAGTTGGTAAGGGCTCTGATTGGCAGATCATCCAGAGGCAACATTAAGCCTTTCTGCTACTCTCACACCCAACTGTCAGTCACACGGGCACAGGGCGCCACTGCAGTATTGGTGCTCAAAATAGTTTGTTCCCACCTAGGGGCCTTTTAAGGGACACACATGGAACACGGAGTCTCAGGCAGACACAGAAAAGAGACAGACCTATCTAAAAGAGATTTGGATAATGGATAAGGACAATGGCGTAATTGTTTTGTGATTTCACTGTGAAAATATATATTGGAGTTTCAAAAAGGAGCCAGGAACACTCTAGCCAAGTCGATCTTGTACTTGCTGTATAACGGTCTGATTGGCAATGTTGGATTGTGAATATAGTGTTTTGGAATGCACTGTTGTGATTTAATTAGTTTTGTGTGAGGACAAAGTATGTTTTGTGGGGGGTTTATTTGCCAACGTTTTTGAACACCTTCAATTGTATCATCATTTAGACTGATCTGCTACCCTCAAGATTCACAACTCAATACCAGTCACAATGGTTGGAAACACATATCCTGTCCTCCTCATACCTCAAAGGAACCGAAGACATGATGAAAAGCATGACTAGTCAGTGGCGCACCCTTATCAGAGCGGTGTCATCGTAGGACCCACACAAAGCCGTTGTTGGTGTTCAGTGGCTAGTCCAACATTCTGAACAACACCCATAGATAGGGTCATGATGTATAGAGACGGTGTCATTTGCACAGGTTTCCATACAACTTGCTATTGAGTGTCATACAAACAGACAGTGTCTGGCCAACACAAGCAACAACTAACCCCAACCAATTTAAGCACACTGGATTCACGATGATGCCTCCACTGCTATTTTTACCTAGTTTGAAGTGAATTGAGAGTGGGCAGGGTTAATAGATACCTGGCAACATGGACATGATAACATCCCATTAAGGGACAGGGACATTCAGTTCCATTTTGTGTATGATCACTCATTAACAGAATATTTATTTTTGAGTTGGTGCATGATGGGATTGCAAAAATGAGCTTAAAAGCTCCATATTTATGGTAAGAAGTCAAAATAAAACCTTGGCAAAACTGTGGCAACGGCAGAATTCATACACTAAGAACAGCTTGCGTTATTCTAAAAATATCTGCATAAATGTTTTTGGTACATAGAAAGTACTGTTTGATAAAACTGGATGCTGGCAAACGTTCCTAATTCGTCAACCTGAATCTATTGGGAGGAAATTCAGCTGTTCTTGCATTTTTTCTTACTTTTTGTGAAGGTAAGCCAAGAGATCACAAATCATGTTGATGGCCTGCATTTAAAATGCATGATTCAGTGATGTATCTATTCGTCTTGCTTGTTGTGGTTGAAGTTTGCTTTGGAAAGATTCAGTTATCCCACTGGCCACACACACATGGCTGCAGACACACACACACACACACACACACGCACGCATGCATGCATGCACGCACGCACGCACGCACGCACGCACGCACGCACGCACGCACGCACGCACGCACGCACGCACGCACACACACACACAGCAACAATGTTGTTTTCCTCTTCAGTTTATCTCTTGTTTTCTTTAGCCGTGGCTGTGTTGGAGCTTAGCATGAGCTTCAAGAGAGACGTTCAATTGAATATTACTATCAAACAAAGTAACAAATGAGTACGGTTCACAATGTTTTGGCTGGCAATCAGCTTTCTTTTTGAAATCACCAGTGCATTTCAAAGCACAAGTCATTTTTTGCTCAATACTCTAAACTTAAACAGATTGTGACTTACTGCCCGTTGACATTCAGTAGATTAACTGTGATTCAGTTCACACTTGCTAACCCCCCCCCCCCTTTATTTCAAGGGTTTTCAAGTAGTTTTTCTTGCCAGTCCAGCACAATTACGAAAACATGATTCTGTCGTCCTTTTCTCCCTCAGACCACACGCCCACAAAGCAGAGGTCCATTTAAAGTGTGTTCCCCAGAGGGCCAGCGGGAACGTCTCCCAGCTCCAGATCTGTCTGGAGGGGAGTCCGCTGCATCCCTTGGGTTCCCCCTGTGTCATTTCTTCTTCTCGGTTCCACTTCCAAATCTATGCAGACTTGGAGCCAACTGTGGATGTTAAAAACAACACAGATACACCCAAGGTTGCTTCCTCTGTTTTCTGTCCTCTAATTCCATTGGCTGTAAGGACGGTGGCCAATCTTGACCTTTGCAAAGTAAAATGAATCTAAATGCAGGGATGGGTTGAGGGGTAAAATGAAGATTGTGTTTGCCTGTGTAGTCAAGTAAGAACTGGCAGCATGCTGCGTGGGCCCGGATGCTCTGCAGTGTTTGACACCCTATCTGATTTGCGCACGGTTCAAAAGCTTGGCTAGAATTAGCCGACGGGAATGTCCTTTTAATGTCTGAGCCCCATGCTGTGTGTGTGTGTGTGTGTACGTGTGTGTGTGTGGGGGAATATGGGAGTGTATTTTCGAGAGGTTTTAAAACACATGAGCTTTTCTTATTAATGGGGATTTAGAGATGGAAATAGCTCCGAGGCACACATACACACACACGGACACATACTGTGTTTATGGCATTGTAAAACAACTGCAATGCTAGATTGCATAAGGTGAATTTAGGCACCATGGGATTCTGCAGGATAATTGTTGATTTGCAGAGGGGGGGCTTGTCAGTGTGTTGTAGTTGAGGCATAGAAATGCTCCCAAAGGCAAACCGAAGACTTTAACAGGGTGGAGAAACTAGGCTGAGGCCTGACCTTTATGTCAAATCATATTTTAACTATGCCTGTCACAGATGATGCAATAAGTAGAATATATAACTTTCAGTCCCACAATTCAGCGTTACATCCAAGCGTGACAAGTACACACTGTTTGGAAGTGCTTGATTGGCAGATCTTTGTGAACTTGGATATCTTTTGTTCTATCCACTATGTATACAGATATCGACTATGTGCTTTGCAACTTGTAATTGGTCTACGACTAGTAAGTCTATACAATATAATAAAATAAGATCACTATTGCATTAGTCTGGGTTAAATAATTGGTGGGGTTTGCATGAAATCCAGGGCAAAATGCCTGATACTGATCATATCTAGTAAATCTGGAAAATAGGGTTCAAAAGCCACCCATGATATCTCACTAGTATTGGTTAAGCTAAACAGGTACAGCCTCTCCACGTCAGTTGACGGACAGGCATTATTACGGCACACAGGAGATCCCTTATGAAGGATACTCTCAAAGCCTTTGGAGGTGTAGCCCTCTGCCTCTGCAGTCTTAAGGAGCTTGAGAAACGCTCTGTATTTCATAAAGAAACGTGGCCGTCCTTTTACAAAGCGATGGATTGATCACACCGGAGAGGCTGCAGCCGTTCAAGTGAGTGTTGTGTTGCCTACAAGGGCTTGTTGTCCAGTTTGTTTGTGCAAGGATTATGGAGGAAAAGTGCTTGGGGGAGAATAATAAAATATGCAGGCAAGTGTTTTTTTATATCTCTTAGATCGAGATATATTTTTGTTTCAAAGCTATCACAGCTGTAATCATAATAATAACCGTAGTGGCGACAGACAGCATTTGTTGTTTGGTCCAGTGTTGTCCAAGAAGGAGGGTGAAGTGGGCAATGAATCAGGCCACTGGATCCAAGCCTCTGGGCATGTGTTTACTTGATGTATAATTGATGTGCTGGCTAGTTGAATTAGCGGATTTGTTCAGTGAAAAGGGAGATCACGCGCTCATTGTGCTAATTCTTTCTAGTTGTTCAGTATAGGTGGTGATTAGTGCACATTATTATCAACAGTGCAGTGTGGTGGGACTAATTCTATGCTGAACACATGAAATTGTAATCATGCAGATTATGTTGATAATAATTACTGTATGTGGCATAGAAGGGAGATATATTGGCCAAGGCAAGCCACATCCGATACATATTAGTTGATCAAACAGGCTTTCACTTTGATAGCTCACAAAACAATTTGGATTACTCATAAGTAATATGATTGTTTAGAAACAAGAAACATTTTTACTTCATGTTTCCATATAAACGTTTCTGTTCTGTTGTGTCTGTTATAAACTGTTTCTGCATTTCTTTCTGTACCAGCAAAAGAAAATATCTGGATTTTGTGACGATACCCTAAGTATATAGTGTGCCATAAACATGTTTCTACAACATGTGAATGCCCAGGCCTAGCCGTAGTGGATCTTGTTAAATCCCTTTTAATACTATGCAGTGTACATTAAATGTAACCATGAGATGAGCCAAAACCAATACTGCTTTTGAGAAAATTATTTTGTACCTCTTTTTATATGCAGATACAATCGAATGAGTCGTATGTGGAATAAAGAGGCTGGTACTTTCCTATGCGTTTAAGCCAAGAAAATGTAATTCATTTCCTGTCTCTTGAACTCCTGTTGAACTCCATGGATCAGCAACGGGTGTTGAATGCACAGAGAGAGCAACACAACTATGGGGAAAAAAGCCCCTCCAGCCGCCCGCAATATCTGGATTAGGAACAACTTTCCAGGTCAGATGCAATCCAAACGTTAAAAAACCTGTCCGCCTTCAACTGCGTTTTAACTCCTTCCAGAGCGAGTGTGGTTTCGGAGTGAGAGGGAATGAAGGGGCAGCCTAGGGATATTGACAGATGTTGAGCGGGAAGTTTAATGGCACAGAATCCATTCGGATTCCATTTTGTTTCAGTCATTTGGGTGCGAGCGGTGCATTAAGCTTGGACCTCATCACCGCCCTCTACACACGTTAATTTCATTGTCATCACTGCAGCTGTTGACGATGTCGCTTCCGTGCGCAAAATCGTGCGAGTGCAACAGTCTTTGTTGAGTTTCTGTGCCAAATAAAATGAAGTCCGATTTACAAACCAAATCAAGTTATTTGCCTGAATACAATCCTTTATTTGTTCAATAAAATTGGTGGGCAAATCATCTTGGATGTAATTTTCAAGGGAAACATTAGGAATACAAAATTATATCCCATTTCCGATATTTGATTGTCCACTTTTCTAAGCCGTGTCATCTTGTAACGTATCTCTTATTGTTGTTATTTATTCGCTGCTTACCATATATGTAAGGTGTACTGCTGTTTCCTACCCTGCTAGTAGCTCGTAAAACCTGTAATATTATCATCGTTTATAATAATAATCGTGATAATAAAGAAACATTTACTGCACCGTGGCCACTGTGTACCTGTGGGAGAATAACGGCTTGGTTTGCTACTGATTGTTGCTCTGGGCTCGAGAAGCCACTGTAAAGAAAGACACTTTGACACTATTACTGTCATCATCATCATCATCATCATCATCATCATCATCATCACTTAATCACCACCCTTCTCATCACAGTTATTGTGTTGTCTGTCACACACACTGTATCCGCACGTCATGTGACACACTGTTGGATCTGTTGGATGTTTGTTTCCTCCCACAGTGGCAGACAAGCCTTAGGCAGCCTGAAGGACATTGATATCTATTTGATTCTTTCAGATTCAACAGCGTTTTTTTAGAGGGATGTGACTTCAAAGGTATGAAGAGACATTCTCAACAACAAAATCAAATCAATATCGATCTTAAAGGTTCTATTGGTAACAAATGTACTCTACCCCATCACAAAACGACCATGAAACCTCATCAGAGATTAAGGAAAGTCGAGGAAAGCCCTCTTTTTCGTTCAGTGTCCAAAGGGGGGAGGGGGGTGCAAAGACAACTCTCGCCAAGATTGTCAATTTTAACTGTAGTAACTGTTTTAATTGCCCAATGTCAATGTTTTATATCATACATTTTAAAGACCGATAGTGAGTTACCTAGTAAGAGTTTTTCTTTACCATTTTATTTTGCCATTAGAGGCACTGCCTGACTTGTAGTATCTTGACATTAAGGGCTCGATAAATAATGTATATTTTTTCCTCCTCACCCTTTGAATGCCAAGAGCTTTGAAGTGTATTGACTGCAAATAAATATGTAGTCTGTCATATCAGGAAGAAAACGACTTATCACTGCAGGTTGCTTAAATGCCACCTAAATGATGGTCTATGTTCCGACTTTGTGGGGAGCAGCCAGAATTGCTTGGCCGTATGCGAAACTTGTCAGTGAGTAAACAAAAAAAGTTGGTGAGCGGTGCTGTCAACTTCAGAGGAGGAGGAGGAGCTGAGGTGAACGTGGTCGGGGAGGTGGAAACCTTTCACAGGCATTCTGCCTGGAGGCAATTATCCCAGTGGTTGTCCATCCCCCGCATGTGTATACGCACAAACAAGTGCTTTTTGCTGAACATTAGGTTACTGGTAGTGGTGCCGATGTGACCTCCTCCCAGTCAACGCATGAACATCATGCTCAATTTGAAACGCTGCAGTGTTGAGCCATGCAAATCGTCAATTCTTTATTTGCTCTATTAAGTCATTATTGATATATAATAAATATTTGTGTTTTGTGTTTTGTGTGTTGCGGCTCAAAGACTGCTACCGGCGTCGATCTGCTCATTCTTGGCTCACTTTACGACAGTTAGCTTCCAGTTCTGCCCTTTGGGGACCTTCTATATCCATATTGATGAAATGCTTTTCCGTTTATAAGTTCACCCCACTATTTACACGACCCAGGGCGCAACATCCCTCGACAATAGTCAATGATTTGCAGTTTAATGGTTGGACCAAATGGTGCGTTTCACTGCCAAAGTGGTCCTAAGTCCTAGGTCCTGCAGATGCCTGCTTGGATCGTGTAACCCCCCCCCCCCCCCCCCACATAGGCCAACGGTGGACATGACGGCACTTCAGCACAGCCTGTACTGTGTATGTGTGTTCTCAGTGGCAGCGGAGGAATATAGATAGACCTCTATGCTCATGGTCGATGCTTAGCCGTGCATTTAAATCCTGATTTCAATAGGAAGATCCATTGTGATGTTCCTGGGGGTGTAGGAAGCATTGTTATTCAAGAACACACAGAGGGTATGGTGGTTTTGGAGCCAATTGATTTCTGGTGGTAACCTGTTGACCGCCTCACCGCAGGAGGAATTGTGTTAATAGAATAGCTCTTCCCTGGATTAAAGGGTGTCTTCAATATGGCCTCAAGCCAAATAATGCTTTCAGTGTAGCGTTGGACTTCTTTGGTATTATAGGAAAGGGCCACAAACACAGCCTGAAATTGAATGGAAACTGTGAACTTTGGAGAAACAAAAAAATCTATAAGGGTGTATGATATAAGTTGAAGGTATTTATTTTAGTCTCACACTGGTTTAATTCTAATCAAGCTGCTACATGTTTTAGTGATTTCACCAAATGATCAGAAGAACAACAGCATAAAAAACCAAGCTTTGATGACAACTATGAATTGTCATTTGACAGCACCCCATCTTTCTCTAATACATTCCTTCATGAACCAGCCTTGTGAGGCCATCCCAATCTCACAGGTTCACATTCTGTTTCTTTCTGCCGATCGGTCTGGCCTCGATGCTGTTGGAGTTATAGGACCAATCAGCGCCCGGGGGAGGGAGTTTCAGTCCACGACAACAAAAGGAGCGCTGCAGTCTTCCAAAGGAGGAATAATCAATGGCAGCGCCCAAGGAAAGTAGCAATATATGGACCAATCAAAACAGTTTTCATCTAAAATAGACTGAATAACAAGTAAAAAGATTTAAGGGAGTCTGCAGAATCAGATGGAATTATTTTAAACGTTTTTTACTGGAACAGAATTCAGCGAGAGAGAAGAGAGCACAGCTGCCCAGCCAAGGTCAGACCGGTATTCATTGTGAAACGCAAAGGTGGTGAGTATCAGGACGGTCTCACGAGGCAAGCAAAATACAGTTTTCCACTCAAATTGGTCCACCTTTTTCAATGTAACACATTTTGCGTAATGTATAATTCACTCATACCTATCTATGCTATTTTGAAGCCAGAGGCCAACTACAATGAATAATTGACTGTTGGCTGCACCCAGAGAGTAGGAGTCTGGCAGTAATAGTACATTAAGGTATGTTCATGTCAAAATGTGAACTTCTTTCTGAACATGTTATCGCAGAAAGCGTTGGATCAAAACGTGCTGGGTAACTCCAAGGGCAAGACAGTGAGAATTGACCTCCCATCAGGAGTTCAGACGGTAGGTGTTGAACAACTGTGCCACCTTCAAAGGGAACACAGTACGACTATGGCTAGTGAGAACACTGAGAACACCAGCATAGTCAGAACAGAAGAATGATCAATTCAAAAGTAAAAAAGGACTGTCAATGTTTGATAATGCAAAAAAAAATCCAACGTGAATCAATTTTACTTGAACGGTGGTGGACCCTCAACTGCTATCTACATAATTGATCAGAGCAAATCATGTCAAACATTTCTTTAAAAAACATGACATTGCCTTTTGATCTTGTGTCTTTCAGACCACAGAACCAAATGTGAAACACAGTTAAGCAGCGCTTAAACACCTAAACAGTGTTTGTGCATGGATAAAGAGGCGTTGGGCATGAGCTGTTTATGGAGCCGTATCTCCGTCCAATGTAAGTGGACAAATGTGCCCGATCATGGCCAGATGGCAGACAGATGGACGCTGTCCCCAGGAATAGATTGTCGGCGTTCCCGCCTGTTGGAGCTCTCTTTCTGTTATACATTCCCCGTTAACACACGAAAAAATTTGTTTTTCTTGACATCCGTTATTAAATTGATCATATCTTAAATGGACTGTGATTAAATAGTCTGTGAAAAAAATTGGTTGAGCGGATGATTATTATAATGTCTGTTTAAATATCGGTACACACTTGAAAGTAATCAACAATCTGCTTTCATGAGTGTCAATCCTCTGTAAATATGACGGGTTTCGAAATAAAACATCAAAATTAGGTCAGGACCAAATATAACATAGATATGAATTTATGTTGAAATACCGACTTCCGTCTTTCTACCAATGAAGTTGATCGAGGCCAGTCTTTGTTTTTCAATGGCTGAAAGGTTATCCTGCTCAGACTTCGTAACATTGTTACATCTGTGTCTCTTGTTTTACCAGAAGTGAACACCAGTCAATTACATTGTCTGTGTCTCTTGTTTTACCAGAAGTGAACACCAGTCAATTACAATGTCAATGAAGTAAGTAGCTCATTGATAGAGTAACTTAATTTTCGTTTAGTTGCGCCTTGTCCTTAAGTGTTGTTTATTGCCATTGAAGCTCAGTGTGTCTTAAGGACTGTCAACATCCCTAATGAATAGAAAGAATAAAAATAGCTGTAGCCTTCCCCGCCCCTGTGGCAAGCGATGCCAGTGACCTTTTCCTCTCCACCAAGTGAAGCCACTCACTTGGAAATAATGCTGCCCGCCTCCGACAAAGAGCTGATTCTCTCCAAAGTCCATAGCCCACAATGAAGAAAAATTACTCCAACACAGGAAGGGTACAGCCTATTTTGCACTTCCTCTGCTTTTTATTTGGTGATTCATCATCCTCAAGATTTTTTCCTCTATCTTTCTCTCTCTCTCGCTCCCTCAATCTGTCTCTTATTCTCTTTGTTCCAACTGTCTCATCCCATGGTTGAGAAAAGTGCTTTGAAAGAGGTTCAGGCCTGAGCAAATTCAATGTTCAAATTATCAAAACATGTGCATGCGTGGCTTTCCCCCCTTCATATGTCTTCTGCTTAAAGCTATCAGGCCTTCATGCTTGTTGGAACAAACAATTCAAGTCAGACAGCAAAGAATAATGTGTAAAGCCTTTGTACAACACAGGATTACTAAGGAATCTCTCAAGTAGCACGAGCTGATTAGTTTACAGGCCACTCACAACTATTTTGCTGATTAAAGAAGGGAGCGACATACTTACAAGCATTTTATACAACATTCAAGTATGTCAGACAGCAGATGTGAAAACAGAGATCACACATTGAGGCTCTCACATAGGGGGATGTCCTTTTTGTTTTCAATCTTACAAAAACATTTAACTTGGTGGGCAAACCAGATCATTCATGCACCAACTTTTCATCAAACAAGTCATTGCAGCTTTATAGGGTACATTTTGGGGACACATTCACCTTCCAAAAGCCACAGTATATCAGTACTGTACAGTAATATTGAACAAAAGCCAAAGGACACATATATCAATATCGATTCAATTAGATTCAACCTGTGGATTTTAGCCACGAGTAGTTATTCACCCGACGGAACGGAGCGGGTCTTTGGTCCGTACACTACGCAGTACACTCGACTAACAAGGAGACAGAACAGAAAGGAGCCTGGGCTTCATTCTTTATGCGCCATGTTAGGTTGCCTGAGCTGCTCACGCACGTACAAGGACAACCTGTCAACCGTTGGGCCCCGACGGAACCAGACCAACAACTGTGATTTAAAGCGGGAAAAGGAGTGCACAACAGCCAATTCACAGAGGCTATTGAGCAGTCCAAGGGAAACGGAGACACATAACAAAGCGACATTGCCTCCATAAAAAAAAAGCTATCTTTTGGTTGTATTGGCTTGCTATTAGCACACACATTCAAACCTATATTTATATCGGAAGTACGCTGTGGGGGATATATCTAGCTTTCTCTAACAACTACAAACAATTGTATAGATGCACTTTTTCTAGTGTGCCTGCGTCATTTTGGAACTCAAATGTGGGAACACACCATGCATTACCATTTTCGTTGCAGTTGTCAAATAATACAGTATAATTTACATAATCCCAGAGCAGGTAAACAAACCAGAAAATAACACAATACATTTTTGCTAATAACAAAATATGTTGCGTCTGCCAAAGTAGATTACTGCTCACAGTCTGCTAAATGTGCAAGCTGTTCCGAAGCATAGGTCAGCATAAAAACCTATTATTATGCTGTATCTCTGCTTCTCTCGCCCTTATCTGTCTCTGTCTCTCTCTTTAGGTACATAAGTAGAGTAGAGATGGTTGTCTGTCATATGGTCACAGCCACATGCACAAGCGTACTACGTCAACACCACTCCACCACCTCACACCCCCGCAACACCATCAATCAACCCTCATTTATACCTTTGTCTTCTTTCTATCTTTCTTTGTCTGTATTCTTAAATTTTTCCTTGTTTAAACCTTTCTTCACACTGTTTGCAACCCCTTTCATTGCAGTGTCCGTGGATTATTAGCTGGCGTGTGGCGTCCAGTTGCAGTCTCTCTGGTGACTCTTGTGTTGCAAAAGCGGTCCTGGTCTGGACAGGAGTGAAGGGCGGAGCGGTCAGGTCTGTGGACCAAGGGCCGGCTGCAGCAACCATCCTTAATGCAAACAGAAGGGCGGGAGCTAAAGCCACAGACTGCGTCAGACTAGCTGGCGTAAAGGAATAAAGAGGACATTGGAGACATTAAGCCAAGTGAGGAGGAAGGAAATTGTACTCACACGCACGCAGGCACGCACGCAGGCACGCACGCACGCAGGCACGCACGCTCGCACACACACACACACACACACACACAGTGTGATCACCTGTTTAAGAGGGTGTGGATGGAGTTGAAAGCATTTGGTGGAACTATGAAAAACATGGGATATAAGATTATATTTTATTCATCCCAGATGCTGACAGATGATGCACCTTCATATCAGGATGTTACTGAAGTAAAGTACTAAACTAAAGTACAAGATGGAAAACCTACGGCAATGTTTACTTTTAACAGCAGCTGAAGGCCAAAGTAACATTATGTACCAGATATCCATTTTGTTTTTTGTTTTTATTGCCCACTGGCAAAACAGGATCATCTCTTTGCTGGTGAAACTCCTTACAGGTGTCGAAACACAAAATAAAACAAATGACCAGAGTTTATTTCATTATGAAGGGAAAACAGCGAAAGGAGAACAATGTTGAACAGAACAGATGTGGTCCTAACTATCGTTTCACTGACGTAACATACATCCTCATATGTCCGTGATGAGACTAATTTAATTATTCACTAAATTACACATTCTGATTAAAACTTCAGAAACAAAGTCACTCAATCTTGTTCAACAGCCCGGCAATTTTTCACTTAACTCGGGGAAAGATAAGACAAATGTGTGTGCCGGCGCCATGTTGACTTTGTGTCAGTCTGTCAAGGCGCGATAAGAACAACTTTCCTTAGCCATTTTACTTTGAACCAGTGGTTTCAGGATTACGTCTTTTAAATCAAATGCAAATTATTTCAAAATTGGGTTCTCTTTTTATAGTATGTGGGGAAACCAAGACGAAGTGAGGATAGAAAAAAAAAATACATTGTATATAACATACAGTGAGTTCACTCCCATCAAAATGGTTCTGGGTCAATACTGCAATCTGTGCATGCTTGAGCAATATACTTAAACCCATACCTACCCCTTTAAAAATTTATGTTTAAGATAAGGGCATCTGATAAGTGAAAAAATAGGAAACATACATCTATGTATATCCATATAATTGACTAATTTTTTATCTAAGCCTGCGTTATGTATGTTTTGCATTTTGCATTATGTAAGTTTTACCTCTTGTGGCTGGAGTTAAAGCTACAGTTATAGCTACATATCATTTTTTTTAACAATTGGGGGTTAAAGGTGGACCATAACAATATATAGAGAAGAATTCCCTGGGTGAATTTACTCCTGGATGGTTGGTTTTATTCTTGAGAAACTTATTTTTAATGGTTTGAATAGCAGCAGTAGAAAAGCCACGTAGTGCAGATTTATACAATATTCAACTTTTAGCTTGCAATCTGTGATTGCCCTCCTGGCATATCGAAGTATCATGCTAATGTTCTTTGTCTGGAGCGGATCCAAGAGTGATGTTTTTCTTCTGGAAAGAACAACATGCTCCATCATTTAAAAAAAAATCAACATCTCTTTCAAATTCAAAACTGAGACAGAATGTAGCATCTGATGTGTTATGTTCTCAACCGACTTAATCATAAGCTTCATACATCCAAGCAAATTACTTTGTTGCCGGTTCTAATGGGGAACATTAGTGAACCAAAATAGACTTTTCTCCATTAAATCAAGATGATAGTTTCATTCATTCAAAGCCTCATCAAAATATTTGAAAAGCTTATTTAGCTTATTTATTTTATGCAACCAATATACTCATCTTCTGCAATTGATATAGAACAATATTTAAAAGTGAATAATGATATTTCACCATTATATTTAGGAATTGTTTAAACTTGTTTTTTATTCATTGTCAATGTGATGATTTGGATGATTAGTTCTCCTGTCAATATTGAATGAAATCCATGAATATTTTTATTGGGTGAAGAATAGTTAAATGCAAATAAAAAGGAGGGGAAACCAACATTTTGTAATTTGGAAATCTCACGTAAATCTGTAAACATTCTGACACACACACACACACACACACACACACACACACACACACACACACACACACACACACACACACACACACACA
>JAOPJL010000042.1:17342859-17357010 GCA_027123545.1 Trisopterus esmarkii | reverse complement strand
CTCTCTCTCTCTCTCTCTCTCTCTCTCTCTCTCTCTCTCTCTCTCTCTCTCTCTCTCTAGGTTGTGGATCCTCATCTCAGCTGTGACATTCTCTGTCATGGCACTGATGGTATGTGTGTGTTTATATGTGTGGACAATAACCATTGCAGGTCACCCTTTATATCTTAAAAAGTTAACCCCGACAATCTGTCTGTTTTGGTTGTACTTGAAAAAAAACAAAAAAAAATTTGTAAGAGGCACCGTTAGACATGCAAAACCAGAGTCTATTTTTGAGATTGTGAAAATGGTTTCACTTTCACAAAACAGCTTTTTCCTCATTTACAATTAATACAAATATTGGTGAAAACATTCACTTGCACAATTTCAACTTAGACTTCACCTTTGGTTGAGGTTATATATCATATAATCTAAATAATCGATCTAGAGTGCATGTTCTGTGTGAAACCGAAACGAGCCCAACCGATCCCCTGACCCCTACACAGTGGTCCATTCACTGCAGTGGAATCATGACCAATCTCACCCCGGCAACCGGGCTGCAGTCGTTAGGGGGGAGCCAGGGGGCGTGGCCTCTGTTCAGAGTGACACTGGCCCAACGCTCCAGCAGTGCGCTAGTGCTGCTTCTTCTGACCTGTACCCGGATCACATCTGGTCCATTCAGACAGCTCGGCCTTTGTCTGCTGCACCACCTTGAGCCTCAATGTTCTCAGTGTATATTAGAGGGGGGGGGGGGGGGGGGCGGGGGGGTTTGCCCGCGGTCCACGGTTGGGCCGGGTCGGCCCCCATTTTACGCCCCCCGCGCCCCGGAAGGGGACGGAACCTGCCGGGCCGACGCTATGCAAAGTAACTGTCAGGTAATCGTTTGAAAGGCCCGGCGTTGGACACTGATAACAGCGATAGCGGCGGCTGCCTTCGACCCCTCTCAGAGCGTGTTGGCAGGGGTCCTCAACGCGCTCGCTAGCGCTTTCACACACCACTTACCGCCACTGTCGCTCCCACAGCGGATATTGAGTTGTTAAAAGGCAGCAGACTTGCAACCCTTTCAATGCGCAATGCTGACTGGACCGTATCCCAAGCCTGGGCTTCCTCATGGATCAATCATGTCCACGTTGACCCCTGGTGACAGTGCCACTGTATACCTTCACCGGGGACTAAAACGACCGAGGGCTCCTCGACGACGCTACGGTTTCGCTCCTTTTTTTGGTAGCAGTTATGATTTTGCAGTTAGCTTTTTGCACCCAAATTAGCTTTTTGCACAGAACTGACATTTGGGAACCGCCACATTTGATCTGAGAGATTCAGGTTAATGCTGGTCGACACAAACGGTCGACACAAAATCTATTGGGACGTATGAATAAATTAAATTGTTCACAATTGAGTGGCCTGCATTTATATGGTGCTTTTCCAGCCACCAACGACCTTCAAATCACATGTGTGATCAGACACTCTTCATTTATGATATTGAGGCTTTTGCATTTGTGTTTTTCCATTTTGCACTTCAGTTTTTTCAAATCTGCAAAGTGTTCTGTATATGCATTGTGTTCGACACGTCTCGGCCCCACTAAAGTCACACAGCCGCAGAAAGTACCGCTTACGGTATTGATGCCATGCGTTGACTAACTGCGCACGACGGCATGAACCAAAAACTGCGTAACCGAGGCCAGATCCCAGGGTTCAGCAGCGAGTCATGGCCTTGAAACGTGGACCCTCTGTGAGCAGCATTAGTGAGCTTAGTGCATTGTTACGGCAGAACACTGAATATGTATACCACGGCCGTGAATGGACTGCCCGTACAATCAACAACAGGGCACCGAGGCGCCCGTTATATCCACTTTGGGGGTCTTGCTCAAGGACACCTGTGATGGGCAAAATCAGTTTTCACATTCTGTGTCTCTCTGTGTGTGTGTTACAATGTGGCAGTTTTTGTGACACCTTCTGGAAGTGTGTTAAAGGCTGTTTTTCTGCCCCCCCCCCTCTCCCGGGGGAAGAAGGGACAGCCCAGTGTTCCAACTGATAGCGTGGCCAAATGGTTGAGTTCTTTATAACACCTTGGGGAGCTTCAATCGATAGATTACCATCTGGTTAACAAAGGGTCGGGTTTATTGGGGGACACAGCTGCCGGACAGAATCCCGACAGAAACTGTAGAAGAAGTCGTCGCGTTCTTCAATGAAGTCGGACTTCAGCCGGCGTGTTCTCACATAGAGACGCGGGTTGATTTACCAACCAGGAGTCTTCTGCCTGGCGGAGCTCTCTGAGCCACAGGCTGGGTTCCCATGCGGGGGACTCCTGCCGGTGGGGCTCTCTTGGGGAGACACGGGTTGAATTCCCATCTAGGCCTCCGATGATTGTATGACAGGCCTTGGATCATTGTTTGTTTTATGGATTGTTGTTGTATGTAACTGTACCGTTATTACCCAAATATATTAATAATAATTATAATAATAATTATAATAATTGTTAGGTATGAAATCAAAAGTTTCAAAAGTTTGGTATTACTCTTTATTCTATCCAATTTAGACAGTTGTGATTGACTTGGTTCCGGAAATTCCCACCACACACCCCAACAACAGGAAAGAGGATCAAGCCAGCCTGTAGTGTGGTCTCATCTCCCTGCTGTAATCAAACTGGCCTCCACCTCTGACAATACTGCCTAACCAATCAAGCCCTACTTGCAGAGGGGCGAGTTGTACAATGAAATGCAAAACGTTATTATTTCCTACGGTTACGGTATCACATCCCAGGGACCACAAAACATCAAAGACAAAGCCTACGCAGAAACACCTAACGAATGTTTAATTGGTCTCAAGGCTCGGCCCCTCTGTATATTGCAATTCTACCTTCCATTAGGCTTTGGCTTAACAAAGTTACGTCACAGTTGATAAACATTTTATTACAAAAAATGAGGCTAGCTGTAATTCTAAAGTTAAAAAATAATGGCGATTATTTTCTGCTTGATTTTTTACATAACCCATAGTAATTGACCTATTATTATGTATTGTTATTGCTTATTCTTAATTCCAATAAAAGCTTCTTTTTTTTCCAGTAAAGTCTATGTTCTGGAATATGTTGAAAGAAAACAATACCAGTGAATATCAAGCAAAGAATCCATGGATCTAGCAACTAACAAACAATTTCAAACAAATCAAAATGCAAACAGAAGTTGCTTGGGAACAAGAATTCCTTGAATTGCTTGTGACGGGGACTGCAGAGAGAGACGAGGAAGATGTTCCAAGGGGCAGAGTGGTTCGTTAGGCTGCCCAGGGGACACCAAACAACAGCACTGAATCTCGTTAATCGGCCCTAGTTGGAACTTGCCAATAAAAGCCTTTCCCATAATCCCCAACAGACCAGGGGGCAGCGCGGGGGAGGGGATCTCACCAGCATGCTCAAAAAAAAGGCGCCTGATTCGCTGTCACTCCAAAAAAAAAAACTAGTTTAAAAAAACACTTATCTTGCTGGTCTTAAAATAGTATTTTCCCCAGACTCAAAATTGTCATTAATGGGAGAAAAAAAAAGCAATGATATTTAATTATCTTCCGGTTTAAAAAAACAACACAAAATCAACCAATTAATCTTAATATAGAAGGCACCGTCTCATCTGACGTGTGATCATTGCTCTGATCATCCTACATACATAACATTAAGAGGTGCCTGCTGCATTTACATCTCATCTCGTTCACTTTTCAGGGGAATGATTGGGAACAGTTCTGGAAAGATGTTTTGAATGCATTTAAATGTGGATGTGTTATGTCATGCATATTCCTGACTTTGTTCAGACTCTTCTTTTACTTTCCTTGTGTATTTTTCAGTTACACAGAGGCTGTTCTCAACCGCCTCTGTGTTGAAACAGACCAACTTCCTTTTGGGATTTTGATTGACAGGCCCTTGGAGAGGTCCTATCGGAGAGGTCCTGATGTATCCCTCTCGCGCACACGCAGGTCGAGTGTGTAAACCAACATAGTCACGGTGTGACTCTGGGTGACGTAGGGTGCTATCTGCCCAATAGCATAAATGCTCCCGCCGGCATCCTGAAGTTTGCCCCTTCTCCCTTCACGCAGAATTTCACGATTAAAGGTGAAACGTAAACAAACCACTTCAAGATGAATAGTTCTCCAAAGTGCCAATTTGTACATGTGCGCACGTGCACTGAGCAAGTACGTGGATGCCACACTCGAACTGGGCTCCTCCAAACATTATGACGCACGGGTGGGGATGTTGAATCCGGTTTATTGTAAAGTCTGTCGGCAATGAACATACCAACGATGCCCCACTGCCCACTCAGTAGCTCTCTGAGCGTGTGTGGAGATGGCTGGTCAAACCCGGTTGACACTGATCAAACTCAATGCTGCGAGGCTGCTTAAACCAGCCGTCATCCACACACATGTGCATAAGCCGAGTTTGGAGTAGCAGGTGGTTGTACTGCCGCCGCTGGGCTACACTTCACGGTGTGACCCACGACACACACCGCACCAGATACCATGTCGCTCACTCAGTGTCAGCCAGTGTTGAGTCTCAACGATGACATCAGGCCTCTGAATGAGGCGCTAACCTGCTTCCACCCCCTGGGCAACACCATGCCTGCTTGCTAATTGTTGTGTACACTTTTGTCCTACAGTACAACTGAGATACTTACATGAATCTTTACGCAACACAAGTCTCTCTCTCTCTCTCTCTCTCTCTCTCTCTCTCATACATGCCCAGGAACATTTCATGAACTTAATTGTCTCTCACACCATTTTTCCGCCTCACACATTCGCTCCCAAGGACCACTCTGTCACACCTGGTTAGAGTGAGAGCTGCTCCTGGATTTGTAGTGGGGCACACGAGGCCTCCAGGTGAACCAGCTAGCTAGCGCGTTCATCTCAGCCCTTAGTCATCCTGCGCCGCGTCTCTCTCCTCTTCTGCCCAGCAATCGTTAAAACAAATGTATCACGGATCATGGCGGGCTTGTGCAGGCAGCTCCTGGTGGAGTCCCAGCAAGGCTTCTTTTCCTCCGTCCTCTTATTTCCTTATCCATGCTGAGGGGGCCAGTAGGGTCGTTGTTGAACGGGTCCGCAGCCCATTCACAAGTTCTGCCCCAAAACGCTGGCCTTTAAATCTACCCACTGGGGTGGATATGAGCCCAAGGCATTCCAGGGAATAATGACCAGAGGAGTTATTGATGTGATTGACTTGCATCTTGCATTAAAACCAGACAGGCGAAAAGTCAATGAAAATGCGTGTGTGTGTGTGTGTGTGTGTGATGATACAAAATAAATATATACTCTGTTCATATTCCAGGGGCTGCATTCACAAAGGATCTTAGGGCTTGAAGTTGCTCATAAGTGGCGAATTCAGCAGAAACTCAGATGGACATGTCAGATGATAGGCTATATATTGCATGGATTGATTTGTTTTAATATGTACGCAGCTGGTGTTTAAACAAACTACTGTCGCCAACAACAATTTCAACAAGTAAATATTAACCTATTTACCACTGGAGCAGTATTAAAAAGCGGAAGCGGAAGCACTCTGAACACTACAAACACTAGGCAGCACTCTAGCCAGCACTCCAGCCTAATCTCCCTAGGACGCAACTGGCAAGGAAGTGTCCTTCCTTGCCAGCACAAGGCTGCAGCCTTCACATTGGGAAACAGCCTTGTGCTGTGTTCCAATATCCACACTATCCGTACTCACTATACTTAGTTTGAGTACGTAGGGTGTTCCGATTCAGATCGGGGCAAAATAAATGCACCGAAAGTACCTGGATGGTGTACTCAAAACGGTCAACTCGCAGAGTGTGGATCGATGCACACTTCTCGTACTCAACCGCAGCCATCTTAACCACGTGGCGGAAAAGGGCGGAAAAGGGCTGAGCCAACATCAGCAAATTTTCCACATAGCCTGCATTATTCGAGTCCTTTTGTAGCTTTTATAGCTTTTCATAGCTACTATGCGTAAAGAGTTCACCGTTCAAAGCGGGATGTTCATTGCGGGGGAGGAGGCGCGGCGGCAGTCGCGATCGTAATAACCGGTTAGGGCACCACGGAGTAATCCATTTGGAACAACACTGACATCTGAAAATGAGCGCGCTCAGTGAGTGCGGTTAGTCCTACTGTGTTTAAGTGTACTCAAGTCTGATTGGTCTCTGGTGCTGGGTCAGGCATTGTGCATTGAGCAATCAGTGTGCACAGGTGAGACCAGCCATCACCACAGACACTAATGCTACGTTTACACCTGGCCGGCTAGTTTCATAAACGGCCATTTCACCCTCTCTGTTTTCAAAAATAACATCGTGCACACCTGACAGTTTTCAGAAAAGTTTTGGTTTACACTAACACGTGTTTATATGCCATCAGGACATTCCAAAACTGTACCTGGCAGTGTAATGAGAAGCGCAAGCTCACGTCAGCCAATCAGAATCCCAAATGAAAATGTAAACATAGGTTGCACTTTTGGCACAGATGCAAGTTCTGATGTATACTGTGATGGGTTAGGGTTAGAAATCAAAGCTTTCCAAAAGAAAGAATTGTTTTCAGCGGCGGTGAATTCTCAGTTTGCATGTAAAAGCAGGGCACAAACAAAGGGAAATGTCTCAGTTTTTATAAATAACCATGTAGCCTACGTGATAACAGGGTCTCAGGGAAAGATCTTCTGCGTGGCAACATGGAGCACCGTTGGTATGTTCACTACCTATAAATAGGATTCAAGATCCTTTGTTTGGAGGAGCTTAAGTTAATTAACATCAAGCTTTAATTCCATTTAAACTTGGGTAATGTCAAAAGACATGTACATGACATGTATATTAGTTGAATAATCTGAATTCATGGGCGCTAGGCACATTGCAGCAACAAGGTACGTCCATCATGCCATTTATTAGTAAATTGTTTTAACAAGTTTGAATGAATAGATTCAAAACTTGTTTAAAGTACATGTTAAGCATACACAAGTGAAGAGCCGTTTGAGGTGTTTGTGTGTGAGGGCGTGTGTCTTTGTTAATGTGTGTATGGGGGTGAGTTTGGATTGGGAGAAGAAATCAAACCAACACCACTTAAAGACAACAGAGAAAGTCTGACTTAGGTTGTTTGTAAAAGTAAAACCAAGTAAAAGGCTTAAGGATGCTTGTGAAGTTGCAGAATGAGGCCATTTGGTGCAAAGCCTCCAACAGAGGATTAAGGAGCCCATGTTAGAGAATTAAAGTTAGTCTAACAACAGCTTGCTGTACCCTGGACTTAGCCATCTACTGCCCTGGGATAAATACACACATCTGTTACATGAAAAAAGAAACATGCTCGACAAACTGAGCTAATTTTGCTGGTGTTTATTCTAGCTTCAACCTCAAATTAAATAAGGATTTGATATTGAAAGCACAGCATAAAAATGCTAGACAAAAAACACTTTAAAGAGCCAAGGCTCACATTTTTAATCTGAAAGAAAAATCAAATCTTTTAAAAGTGTGTATGGAATAGTTATTTGTATGAAAACAGTACCTTCACTGAATACATAATGTTTATGTCCCACAATTATGAATCCTGTGATAAAGGAGGCAACGCTGGTTTTTATGAAGTATATATCAGTACTTGGTGGATTTAATTTAGAAAATAAGTGACTGTTGCCAAGCACACTGAGTGACTTAGGCCAAGTACACTTTTAATCCATCCATGGCTTCAGGACTCCAACCAAAAGGCACAGACGCCCGGCTGCCTTTGAGATGAAAGATAGTCCTAAACAGGTGGCTGCGAACAGGATGCACCAAACATCCACGCAAAAACAAGTACACTTCAAAGTCAACTAAAAACACCACCAGGATATCAGACAAACCTACAATAACATGCAGGCAGAGACGGGAAGACCATGGTCGAACGCAAAAGGGCTAACCCCAAAACTACACAGGTGAACACATGTAATCAATTACCCAGGAGCAACGAGGGTGCAGGGGAAGGAAAAAGGAAGGAGAGGCCCTAAAATAAACCAGACTGAAAATTACAATGGGGACCTTCCAAATCAAAGTGTATTTATGATATGCTATTTATGTCTGCCTGAGTTGAGATGCTAGACAGAGCCATAATTTATAAGAATCTGTTTTCTGTTAATAGACTTATCAAGCTACTGCTGAGTTGCTTGTTGATGCTGGTATGTATTCACAGAGTTCGAGTATGAATAAAATAAAACATGAATTAATGCACTGTTAATGCTCACATCCAGAATTGTATCACACTAGATTCATCTACATTGAAAACGCAAGCAGCAGTGTCTCACTTTCCTAACCGTCCATTGTGTACAATGTGACACCAATGAAGAGGTATCCTGAAACATTTCTATTGTCTCTCAAGCTAAGAGAGAGAGAGAGAGAGAGAGAGAGAATAGTTTTGACATTGATATCGAGTGCCAGTTCACCATCATGGTATATACATTGGTATGATGTTGCACAAGGGCCTCGCATTAGCTGTCAGGTCTGGGTGGTCCCAGTCCGATGAGCTGGACCACCTGTCCTCTCCCTGTAGGAACCTGTTGAGAACATTCTCTTGCAGTTCTCCCGAATGCTGAGAAAATCTGCATTATTCTTATTTTTTTTACACAATCATAATGCAGTGATGAGCCAGGTGTGGTTGTCCGTAGTAGTTTTATATTGTCACTAATCCAATTGTAACACAATGCGATGAGAGGCCTGTATGTTGTGACTGTCCTGTCCGTCAGACTGGTACCTCAGGTGTGGGTGCTGCTGCTGCCTTTTTTGTCTGCTTCTTTTTTTGTCATTCAAACCTGTAAATATTCACGAGAACGCAGGAAATGAAGTCTGTCAAAGAGAGTTCTGGTAAAGGACCCCCCAGACACCTCCGGTGGTTTCTGAAGGCTGAAGCTCAGCAAGTGTGGGAGACTCATATGGGTGGTCTTCAGTTCACCGCGTCACATCAATAATTCAGAGCTCAAATCTGTTATCTCAATATCCAATGTCTTTTGAATTAAAAGAAGAAATGATGCTCTGCATAGGGTGCTATTGGGAAGATGCTATTTTTTTTTAACTCACAACCACGGTAGCCCAATTCTGCGAGACATTTTAATCTGAGTTTTAATTTCGGGGCGCTTGAGGCAGGCATTTGCATTGCAAAACTTTCTTTATTTGGCCTCTATACATCCATGCATTGTTTCCAGTTCGATGATATACGATATCATATATCCTGCCGTGTGCACCCACACATGCGTGGGCTAAGATGTACCAGAGTGCCACTATGTACGACCTGTGTACGCACAATGTACGACCTTCACACTGGCGCTATAATGACCGCTCTCACCGCTTCAATCGCCCATATCGGGCATCGCTGGGGTGGGAAGGCGGTTCTGCAGACGTCAGGCTTTGACGTCGGCTGGGGCCTCTTGCCTCTCTTTATCTCGGGCGGTTGGAGGCTCGTGTCATTTTATCTAGCGCAGCACTTGCATTTCTTTTTCCTGCTCCAAAACGTTGTCAAAATCCATATCAACATAATGTATTTGTAAGAGGTAGGAAAAAGGCCTTCAAAACGTTTCTCCATTACTAAAGGTTGGGTCGTTCATGAATTGCCTGGCGAATACGTTTGCTCGGGTAGGCCTAAACATTTCCCGCCCTAACCACTACATACAATTTTAAATCGCATTAACAAAATAAGTTATTTAAAAAATGTAATAACTTTTTACTAGTTTCTTAAATCTTCCACCCAGCCCCATTTCAGCAAAACCTATTTTACCAGGGGGCATTTGTACGGGAAAGTAAAATAAAAATAAAAACCCAGACAGAGTTTGCATTCACTCCTGATCCTGAAGCCATGCCCCACATGTAACACACTATCTAACCCCTCTATCTATCATGCCCTGTCCCCATAGTAACACTCCATCTAACCCTTCTATCTATCCAGCCCTGTCCCCATAGTAACACACCATCTAACCCCTCTATCTATCCAGCCCTGTCCCCATAGTAACACACCATCTAACCCCTCTATCTATCTAGCCCTGTCCCCATAGTAACACACCATCTAACCCCTCTATCTATCCAGCCCTGTCGTCTTAAAATGTGGTTGCATGTTGGAAGCGTCCCATACCCATCCCATGGATGACAGTTCCTAGGGGATGCCGTGAAACATGCTCAACACATGGTGAGCCTTCAGCATCTGCTTTTTTTTTTGCATGGGCTTTGCCAATGTTTCCCCATGGAGTTGAGCGCTGAGCGTAGCAGACAACTCAGGTTCTACAGATTGACAGTCGCATCCAAAGTTCAAACAATTTCAACTTCGACCCACCTGGCACCGACCTCCCGATCCAATCAGACACAAGGGCTTTCCTCATTTTTAAACCTAAATACATGTTTTGTTGTGTGTTGACTTTCGTTTTATGAAAGGTGGTGAACCCCTTCCTGCTTGCCGGCTATCTTCCACCTGAAAGTAATTTGTAGTTGTAGTTGTGTGAACTGCGCAAGCTGGCTTCAACCAAAAATGATGTAATGTTGGAGATGTAGGATGTAATCACCGCCCGCGGACACGTTTCTACACGAGGGGCTCTGGACTGCATGTCCCACAGCCACGTTTCGGTGGAATGGAGACTGTTAATGCCATGGCCGTGCTTGGGACACTTGGACGGTTATGCATGGTGCGTTAAGCCATCCTAGTGCCGTAGTGTATGGACCAGGTCTAGGTGCTCTCTCGTCTGGGGCTCCTGAGTTCAACAGCTGAAAAATGGGATTAGGATTTAGGACCAGTAAATGTACCCCTGGTTCCCACTCTAAAAAACATTGTTGCTATTATCATGACTTAGAGTATATATATATATATAAATATATATTATTTTATATTCAAGCAATATGACACAAGAGGGAGTCTTGTTAATCTGCATATCAGCACTGCTGTGAATTGACTGTAGGTACGAGGCTGCGGGCCACCAGGATAATCAGGATAACAGCACAGCCTTGAGTGTGGGGATGCTTTTTTTCAACAGCTCTACACGGGCCATTTATTAATTAAAAGTGACAGATCATCATTTTGTTCCTTATTAAATCATTTATCTGGCTCCTCCTGCATAAATTGTCCCACAACTGGACTAGGACTAGACAGTTGACAAGCAAGTTGCGATTTCGACCGTACACAGAGTCGAAATCTAGTGTCCAGCCTCGGGCCAGCTATTTTTGATGGCATGTACTTACATATGTTTACATTTATTGTGCTACTAGTGGCTCGTGAACTAAGATTCTGCTGACAGTCGCTTTAGTAACATGTGTGGCTCTGTTGGTTTAACCACTAACCGTTAATGATCGTTAATGTTATTAACGGTTATAAGAAACACCTGTGAATCAGTGATATATATTTACGGTTAAAAGTCCCATTGCTCTTATGCACTGTATCAGCACTCATGGAAGGCCTCTTGTCCAATCAAATAACTTGTTTATATGTTGTACAAATACACACACCTGTATCTGTATCTCGCTGTATCTCACACCTGTATCATATATCTCGTTGCTCAATTTCAGATCCTGAAGGAAATAGATTTATTGATTGTTTGTTTTTCGATAAGAAGGAAATTAGAAAGAAGATAAAGTGCATGGTATGTGTGTGTGTGTGTGTGTGTGTGTTGCTCTTCAGTGACAATGAAGGGGAGGGCAAAAGAGAAGATGATTGAGGGGGACATTTTGGCAGCTGTAGATGAGAGCCAGAGTCTGGATAGGAAGGTTGTGTGGTTGTGTGTCACAGCTATTATTTTTCTTTATTAGTATTCCAGAGTTGTACCCTGCAATAACCTGACTAGTGACATACTTGTCGTGTGTGTGTGTGTGCGTGTGCATATGCGTGTGCGTGTGCGTGCGTGCGTGTGCATGCTTTTTGGAAGGTGACTTTTAAATAAAACCCCACATAAATCAATGTTATTTGATGTAACAAAATGTCTCAGAACAAGAACATTTCTCAAGGGGAAACTATCTTTTTAAAATGGTTAATCACGGCTCGGTCAAACATCTTTAAAGATAATGTGCACAAACGTTAAAGATCATGCAAATGCCCACATATACCAGAAATATAATAAGAGTAAAGATGTTTTCTCATTAGAAACAACTCTACTATTTCATCGTTATTCATGTAAACTAAGGAAAACTGGTCTGATTAACCAGCACAGACCACCACATGGGATGAAGCTAGCGCTGCCAGCCGTTGTACGGATGAGTTAAGAGGAATGTTCACAAACTGGTTGGCGGAGATCAAAAAGCATATCATTTACACCTGAATTACCGTCTTAGTTCAGTAACATCAAATCAACAGCATAGCTATTGCTATGTTGAAGGTCAGATAAGACGCATTACAACACATTTATATAAAATACTGCAGTGGAAAAGTAACTTAGCGCAGGTTAAAATGTCAAAATGCATTGTCATTTGGTATTTCTATTAGCTCCCCTGGCAGGAATGGGAATCTCATTTTCCATCCTATATTCTGTTGGTTTGTTGTGAGCTGTGGGAGGTCAACAGTGAGAGCAACGAGGCCGGTCTGGGGAGACGCGCGCTCCTGCACACCTCTGCTGCCGCGGTGCACGGCAGAGTGCTGAATCGGCGCTGCGTTGAGTCGCTGGTGCATACCCGCAGGTAACGTAAGCAATATCTCCGGCCCGTCTCACCGTTATGGAATACATATATTTTTGTTTTCCACCACCCAAAAAATCTATGACGCACTTTGCGTCAAGAGTTCACTCAATGTCTCTCTCAGCTGTAGGCTGCACGATAGTGTTTTAGTCAACATTGAAATCCTGGTTTAAATCTTGATCAAAAGTAAACTTAAAAGTTCATCAACTTTTAATTAAAAGTAAACTTAAAAGTTCATCACAAAGCACAGAGTTGCAATCCTTAGTGGTAGGTATAGCATCAATCATGTTTGCATTCATATTAAATAAGCCAATTGGTGTCTTACAACACCCAGTCGCATATACATCTATCCAATTACACCTCAAAATAAGGGAACAATAATTGACAATGAATTTGCATTAGTTAGATAAGCATTAAATAACAATTAACATTAACTAACAGTAAACTAATGGTCTTGTAACAATTTACCAATGGTGTTCATGTTTACTGATATTGTTCATTGGAATGGTTCTCACTTTATCTAAGGTATAAATTTATATTATTTAATAGATAAAGTAAAACCACACCATTTTCAATTCACGCTACTCGCGAGAGTTTGAGCATGTGAACCGAAAGCATTTACTCACGCAACGAGCGAGAAGCCTACCTTGCGTCAACCTCAAATTTTCGTTCCGCAAGGTAGCCACCATTGCGACTCTGTACTTGTTGTGGAAGTCCCGGAGGCTACTCTTTTTTTCGTTGGACGGTAGGTGTAAGTACCGCCTTTTTCACCTCTGATTGGTTCGAAGGGCTCTCCTCCGATTGGTTATTTGATTTTGCGGCAGGCTGTCGGCTAGTCTAGTCTACCACCAACTAACCCTAACCCTAACCCTAACCCTACTAACAGAAGTAAACTAACTCAATCCAACAGTGATAAGTGCGTAACCCTATCCCTAACCCTAACCCGTTTCAGTGCCAAATCAAATAACCAATCGGAGGAGAGCCCTTCTAACCAATCAGGGACAAAAAAGGCGGTACTAACGACCTACCATCCTACGAGAAAAAAAGATTTGTGTCCCGGGGACATGGGAGATGTGGGAGGAGCCAACGCTGTCGTGTCTGGGTCATGACACCATCCGAAAGCACACACAACTTGAATTAAACTGAATTCTCCCCCTGGAGCTGAGCTGGATGCATCTGGATGACGCAGCTCTGGATGCAGCTTTTGTGATTGAATCAGGACTTCAGGGACGCTGAGAGAATCTCAACGCTGAAAGGATTTCATGACACTGCTCCACCCAAATTTCGCACCGCGCAATTACATCAAAAATATTTGTATTGATTTTGATGCTTTTATTTGATAAGCGGATGGCTTTGTTGTTCAGGGATGGCCCACATTGGTGTAGGAACCCAGAAACTTCCTGGGTTCTGGGTTCGTACACATGTGCATGGATGGATGAATGCAAACAAAACCCATCTTTTGAACAGTGCAGATTCATTTTGAACAGGTCATTGAAATGCGCCCAGGCAAGCGCTCTCTCTCTCTCTCTCTCTCTCTCTCTCTCTCTCTCTCTCTCTCTCTCTCTCTCTCTCTCTCTCTCTCTCT
>JAOPJL010000042.1:17288635-17301961 GCA_027123545.1 Trisopterus esmarkii | reverse complement strand
AGAGACAGAGAGACAGCGCAGCTTGGAATTTGATGATTCTATTCGCACATGGATTTATTCAACCCGACGACTCAATAAACGTGTGTTTTTGTGTGTGTGTGTGTGTGTGTCTCTGTGTGCGCAGGCACAAAGGTTAGCATTCAAATTATTCAATATGTCTGGTAATGTTTGATTATAACTAGTGTATTTAGTGTATATAGTGTATTAATGTGTCTTTATCATTTACACTATAATCTATAATAATTTAGGGATCATACACACATGATATATATATATATATATATATATATGTATATATATATATACATATATATAAATATTACTGTTTCAGTTAATGACATGCTTTAACACTGTCAAATGGGGCAATGGTCAACAACATATTTTCAACCATGTCAAACAGCAAAGCAAAGGGTCTTAGTATCATATTTATATTATATCATAAAGAAACTATAACCTCCCCTATTACTCAAGTGTTTTACTGAGAGCAATTCTCTCAGTGCCCTGTAACCGGCGGATATAACCCCTGTAAACACATCTGGAGATAAACAGGAGGTAAGCAACTATAGACCCATCAGCCTTGGCCCCGCCGTCTCAAAGGTTGACTCAAAAGGTTGGAGGACAACTGAGTGCACACCTCATTTCCAAGGCCCCTTCTCACCCTACGCAATTTGGATTCAGAAAAAAACAACAGGAATGAAAGCTGCTTCTTCCTTGAAGTCATTTAAGCAAGCCCAGATAAAGGAGGGGTTGCGGTAGCGATCTTCCTCGCCCTGTGTAAGGCTTTTGACCCACTAAACCATCAAATACTACTCAACAAACTGACTGCTAACTAGGACATTTCAATAAGTACACAAAACAAGATTAAATTCTACCTAAATGGCAAAGAACAGAGTGTGTGAATAAACACATGATTACCCACTGAACCTTGTGCGTATACAAAACTTGTTTCTACGACCATTGCTATTTAGTATATGCATCAATGATTTCCCATTTGTTTTCAATGTTGCTGAAATTCGAATGTATGCAGATGATACTGTAATATACACCAATGGGAAAAATGCAAAACAAGTCATAAAAAAATTATCCCATATAACTCAAAATGTTGTGTAAAGACTGTAACAATTTACTTTACCAAAAGAAACAACCCCTCAAGACTTTCCTGACATCTGCATAAATGGACCAAAGTATGTAAATGTGGATGAATTGTAATACTTGGGTGTCACTTGTGTTCCATCTAACTTCAAAAATCTTACTTTGCAATTTTAGATAAAAGAAACTCCCAAGGCATTCAATACCTTTAAAATTATTCGTACTGTATGATGAATTGTTCAGAGGCAGAAAAATAGTTGGGGATGGGTGCAGATGATTATGTTTGGATAATCTTACTGAATACCATAGAATATTGTCCTCTTTTGTGTAATTATCTTACTATTTTTCATTTCGCATACCTTGCCAGGGAATGAGGGCCAAAAATAGCAAATCATTCTTGAACCGTTTTTGTGAACTTTATTTGCTTTTTATCAACTTACTCGGTTTACATTTTTATATTCCATTGCAGGGATTTGATGCTATTGTTTTTTCGTTATCAAGAAACATCTGGTTCAAAGTTCTAGTTGACCGTGGTTAACTTTATACCCTAATGCTTTGCTATGAAGATGATTATACGACAGCATTGTTAACAACTTAACCCGCAATGGTCAATAGCATTCTAAGGGTGAGGGTCTTTTTCATTAACATGACAGTTTTTAACTGTGTTGTATCCAAAAGATTATATAATTTCTGCTGATTATGTGGATAAAAAAAAAAACAATATTATTGAGGCAAGTAACTCATATCTTATCATTGTTGGTATCTGTTACCACTGTTGCCTGGGAACCAGACGAATCTGGGAGCCCATCTTTTATTTGCTCTGGCACATGCTTCTGTCCCCCCCTCCCGTTCAGACACACACAACCGTTTATCTAATATGGGCAGGGCGTTATATGATGACTGAATAGAGAAGCCCCCTATGGGAGCACGCTGGGGCATCTACACACCCCCATGGTTGCTGCTGATGTGTAAATCGTTGTGCTGCTCTGATTGGTCAAAGGTTTATCCAATAGCTCTGTGAGGACGTCGCTGGCGGACCCTGACTTGATACAGCTTGCCTATCCAACCACTTGCTACTCAGTCAGTATCGACCTGAATGGATCTCATTCTGCGAATGCACAGTCAATATAATCCTATTTAATCTGTTAAAATAGAGAAATATGAAGACTCATCTACGTTTCTGAGTCCTGTTGAAGAAAATTGAGCATTTCATAAAGAAAAAGAATCGACCCGGGTTATTTTAGTAATTGAAGTAAAAAGAGTGGTAACAGCAATGTCATAGAGCTCTATTTAGGGATATAAATACATTGCACTTGCTTACTACAGATGTATTGTTTCCTTGAATTAACAGAACCACTTCACAGAATACATTTCTGCCCATTATGATTCCACTACCGTTTTTTTTATTGATTGTACCCAAACAAAATGCTGGATTTAACGATTGTATGAATATATTTGATTTGTGTAATGAACAATAAACAGTTTGTTTGTTTGTTTGTTGATATACATTAAGTTAAGTTCATATTACTTGAAACACATGTGTATTGTAAATATATTTGCAAACCCATCCTAGCAGATAGTGCTGAGACAAAAGAGAACTTGATATCGAATCAAGTATGCTGCGCTTTGCGAAAGCACTTTATGTTTGTTGCTTTGTGCTGGATTTTATCCTAATTTATATGTAAGTGGCATTTATTTTTGATAGATTCCTACTACCTTGGCGAACACTTTGGCAAGCGAGTTTTGATTTGTTTATTTAGTTCCCTTCATTTGTGGAAATGTAAGCATGAACTCAGCCCTCAGCGACAGTGCAGGCTGCCCTAATGTACACCTTCCCTGATCAGACGCTCTGGTGCAGCCCTGCATAACAGCATTTATCAAAGCATATCCTCCTCAAGGGTTGTAACTCCCAGGGACAAGGGCAGATGACCAAAAAAAACATAATTATACACATACGACAACTACTACCGACATCAACTACTACAACGAATGCAAGAAAATTATCACATGAAATAAAAATAAATTGCTATAAATGAATGAGTCGCTTTGAATGCAAATTCCAATACAAGCACACGTCTACACACATGGGCATTGCTCTGCTGCAGCAAACTGGATGATGGTGTTTTCATAAAGTCACTGCCCCTTTCCATCACTGAAGTCCATTCTTGAATGTATAAAAGGCAGAAAGCATTAAAAGCAAGGGGGCACTGATGCTGAAAACACACATTAAGACCTGTGTCTCGGAGGAAATGGACTTAGCATGGAGAGGCTTAAGGTTTGTGAAGGGTTACCGTGGTTATCTCTCGACTGGGGAGGCACGGTCACTGGAATCGGATTTGTGAGTGTGCGAGTGTGTGAGTGTGTGTGTGTGTTTCTTTGAAATGTTGCGCCCTGTGCCTCAATGCTTGCACACATTATAATGGGTAGGTAGTCTCTTCCATCTCTTCCAAATGTGTAAATTATGGTTCTTTCTGAAACAGAACTTTCCTCCGGATTTTTTTTCTCATTGTTTTCTTATTGCCCAAATCCTCCCAAATAGATTTAGTTTTACTCGCTTTTGATTAAAGATGGAATCCGTGTCTGTGAGGGAGTGACAGACTGGGGGTACTGAGCATGAACCATTCCTTTGCAGTTTTTTTGGTTTGTGGTTGTTTTTATGATGCTTTTAACAAATGTTTTCAGGAGAGAAAATACATTTCTGACCTGAATTAATGGAAATAATGGATTCAAAAACAACAGGGCAATTCTGTGGCTTTCTGATCTGCTTTCAAAAAAATCCACTGCCCACAGGCGTTATGGCAGTGGAACTTATATGCTCGCGGCTCTGCCACTAGCAACGCCCAAGTTGGACTTATGGACGTGGAATCTCTATTAGCTTGCCGTTCACAATATGAGCTGAAAACGGCACCACAAAAAAAACAGATCTCCAACAGAAAAAATGCATCTGTGATGTAACAAGATTATGATGTAGAAAAGCTGTTTTAACTGAGAAAATGTTTTCGGTGTCGCATAAGCAGAGCCAAGCAAGAGATGTCACTCACAGGGGCTATGGACGTCTGTACTGGCAACCGATACATTCTGGAAAGACGTTCTGCCAAACGTTAGTTTAATTAAGAAAATTTGCAATTTGAAGTAAAAAACCCCAAAACAAATCGATCTATCATCCGTCCATCCCTCCACCCCTCTGCCTCTCTGCTGGACGCATACAGGTGGAGCAGATCTGTAGAGCTAAATTGGGCTGTAGTACCAATGACAGGCCTTTTGTATTGATTTCTCCATCCGCTCCATCCATCATTGTGTTCACATGGTGCCCTCACTCACACTCGTGCCTGGGTATGTGGACACAAACACTACGCACACCCACTCACACGAAAGGAGAGACAATGCCTGACCCACACATGCAAAACAGAAACATAGCCACACACACAAACACACACAAATTTACAAAGACACGCATACAGACAATGACACACATTTACATACACACATTCACAGGGAAATCGTGCATGTATCCAACGCACACACACACACACAAGCAACACCATACACACTTAAACAGAAACACTCACAAACACACAAAGACACAAATATACAATCAGATACACACACAAACACATACACTGCCAAAACACACACACATACACATATACGTGTGTGTGTGTAGTTTGCACAGACATAGAGCTAGTTTAAACAGACACACAAACACACACAAACACACACACACACACCAAGATGAGCGAGCTAACAGGTCGTGGCCCCCAGGCCCGTGGTAAACCAATCCCCTTCCATTGATGGAGTGGAGCGGGCAGACTCACCAAGGCTGAGCCAGAGGGGGGGGGGGGGCGTCTGCCGGCCCACCTTGGCTACCGCTCAGCGCCATAAACAAGATGAAGAGGCGTGAGGGGAGACGCCGCCACCGGGAGGCACGTCTCCGTCCTTCCCTCCGTTCTCTAGCGGCGCTTGATGATAAAGTTGCGGTTAGCTATTTTTTTCTGGGCTACTTTGTTATGTTTATGTTTATCTTCATCCGCCCTTCCGCCCGCGCTGCCGTCCGTAGAGAGGGAGCTGCTTGGCTGAGCACCACAGGCAGACGACCTGCATCACAACCAACGGTACAATTAAGTCTTGGCATTATAAAAGGGCAAGAGGCAACGGTATCATGTAGGAATACATGTAGTAATATATGCTCTAATGTATTTGTGTGTTCTGGGGGAAAGTGTGATAACACACACTTGTATATTTATTGTGAATACAGATACATATATACAGATATAGAGCGGACGCAGTAGAAGCAGCATGTGTGACCTTAGTCATCGCACAATCCTGTAACTTAGTGTTGATATAATTATTGAAGAACCTCATTGATTGTAGGACTGAGTAAGCAACGGTAGAGAGGAGGAACATTCCAAAACCTTTCTTTTCGTAACCCGTTTAAACAAGGATTAACCCCTTTTGAGCAACGTTCAAATCTTTTAATTAAACTGTCACAGTCTAATTAGACTGTAATTATTACAAATAAGGCTTTTCTGTTGTGGGCATATTCTGTGTCAATGAACAGTTTCAATCAAACTACAGAGGAGTGCGCTGTGGGATCTGATTTGCTTTCCATTTAAATGTATCTGATGCTGATTCGGGTGTGACTTTATTTTGATTCATGGGGGGGATTTATCTTTTGTTTCACTTATCTGCTCTTTCAATGGGATCATGGAGCCTAGTGTTGAGTTTTTATTCTACAGTACTGCTTTAAAAGGTCTCATTAATCCTTTAGGTCTATCTCAGCACAATTCGTGCCCCATAAGAAATTGTGTCTTATAAACAGGATCAATTAAAGACGTAATTGAATCCAAATCAACTGTTATCACGCTGTTAACTGTTTACACACTATTTAAAATGTCTAAGTTGTGTTTACACTACGTTAGCTTAAAGGCCGAAACCATCACATCCACTGTCGCTGTCAGGCTTAGAAAGAGGACTCTCCCTGAAGATTTCATCCTCGATGGGATTAACCTTCTGACATCTTGTAGTGCGCAAAGAAGCCTCCTCACCGGACAACGTGAACGAGAAGCTGCTCATCTCTCACCTTCACACCGCAAAGGTGGTTTTTAAAAATAATGTTTATTCTTGTAGTTTTTAAGTGGAGCCACTAGAAATAAGGTTTAAAACCCATATAAATGGATTTATTTCATCAGGACATTTGAAACATATTGATCATTATTGTAGTAAGTATTATATATGTTATTTGGTGGTTATCATTAAGTCCAATTATTATTATTATAAACTATTTTGATAAATGTAATGTAAAGGTAATCTCTTATTTTTTGCAATATAATGAAGTTGTGAACATTAACACGTAAAATATTTTATTTATTTCATAATTTCAATTTCTGAGGTTATCCATTGCAGTTATTATTTGTGTGTTGTTGCCGTATGTTGAGAAAGTCATATGTGAGGATCTCATGGACATGCCGGTCACACTCGTGCACATGCAGGTATTTTGGTTTATCTTCATTAAAGGGGAAGTATGTTGGTCGTAGGCCATAGTGACACCTTTAAGTAGAGACAGTAACACGTAAGCTTCCACTCTGGCACACACACACACACACACACACACACATACACACACACACACACACACACACACACACACACATTAAGTTGAATGTGGCCTGTACCTCTTGCAAGGTCGACATCCATCCCAGCTACAGATTCGTAAGCAGAAGAGCCTTGTCTCCGATCATCACAATAAGAAGAGTTCCCCTCTTAACGGGTGAATCCATTCCACCTAATTCCGCTAAAAACTGGAAACTAAACGAGTTTGAGATGTAATCCGTTTGCCGAAAGCCGAGGGTAAACCAATTTGTTACATTTTCCTTCGCTCAATGGTGGTATTTGTATTAGATGGCAGAATACCAGCTCTGCATTTAGAGCCTATCTTGCTTTCAGACTACCATATTTACAAGTCCAACAGGATAGTTTATCAGATAATCACACAGATAGATCGCTGCATTGAAAGAGCAATCAGTTTTGTTGGGCACATGAGATCAATCGAATCGAATTTAGAAAAGGGACAACAACAACAACAACAACAACAACAACAAAAACAACAACACACCATGTGATCGGCCGCAGTGTTCACAATCTGCGTGTCCGCCATGCTTATCTTTGCCGCCCAGGCTAGTTCACGAAACGACAAGCACATGAGGAACCAGGGCTTGTATTTTTTGGTGTATATAGTAATCAAACTGGCAGGCAAATCAACGTGGAATCACTTAAAAAAAAACTGAACATGAAAGGAAGCTTCTAGATGTAAATTGAGAGCTCATGACCAGAGAGCGGTTACAATGAACACGGAGGCTGACCAGCAAAACTATAATCATGTCCCCCTGCAGCAAGACAAGTTGTTTTTGCTCAGGGACCGATACAAGAATAACAGCTTTGTCCCATAAACCTAAACGCCAACTTACCATAAACTGTTGTTGGTTGTTTTGGTGTTTAAACGGGCCATCTGCCCTCAGGCACAGTGCTGGGCCCTATCCTGTAATTGGCTCTCTCTTTATGTCCGATGAGCTAATATACAGCGCTCCATGTGGGGTGGTCCGTGCCCAAGGTGACTGTAATCTCATCCTATACGTGAATCATGGCTCCTGTGTCCAGTCAGAAAGTAGATGAACATGCACGTATGCACACACACACACACACACACACACACACACACACACAGACACATACACACACACACACACACACACACACACACACACACACACACACACACACACGCACACAAACACGCACACCCGCCTACGCGCGCACGCGCGCACACGCGCACAGACATCCACCACCACCACCACCGCCGCTCTCTCCGTGACACACACGTATTCTTTCTCATTAAGGAAATCGCTCTTCTTTGCTGATTATTTTATTTGAAGCAATGATTATAGCTTTGTGCACCAGATCACGCAATAATGGGGACCAGGCGGAGCGCGCGCTCTTAATTGGGGCATGAGATGCACGGGACCATACAGCCATGATGGGTGGCCGAAGGGGGACACTTCTAATAGCTTTCTCTGTTCATGATTCTTTGCTCCTCTCGCTCTCTCGTCGTCGTCGTCTGTCGGGCTTGAATGAAACGAACATATTAGCCTTCCCCTTATTCCACCAACTGTCATCAAATCACCTGCACGAAGCTACACAAAGTAATTTGTTAAACTGCAGTTTCTGGTGATGGGAGATCGATTTCCCCCTTTAGTTTTCCAAAATTAATTTAAGGTGAAGAAATAGCCCTAAAACGTTTCGGTGGACCACATCCAAAGGCACGACTTTACCCATATGCACAACCAAAACCGGCCAAATGACCTTACATTACATGAATCTTGTGCATTTCTTATTCACAATATCACTGTGGCATTTTTGCTATTATTTACACAGCTAACCTGGCCAACAAACCCAATATGAACAATGGATTTAACGCAGTTTGATTGCTAAAAAACCGCGGAGAGTGAGGACACAGAATCCCTGATCTTTGAAATTGCTCTACAAAATTGCATTTGTTTTTGGTGCGCTTCCATTAAAAGTGTCTCCTCGCGTGTAAACAGCCGTTCCGCACTCAGATGCGCCGCATTAACCCGGGCGGTTTGTATGTGAGGGTGTTTTTACTGGGAAGATTGATGTGGTCCAGTTAGGGAGGCTGAGTGAGACATAGATCCATTTCAAGTGGTTCCTCTTGTTATAGCAATAAGTTAAACCTTGATCGAACAGCCGGGATGGCTTTTTTCTGGCCTCAGTAAACAGTTGTCAAACATGGATATCAGTAGGGCCATTTTAAATAGTTAAAATCATTATGCGTTGACAAAATTACCACGATATGACATTAGCCTCTGTCTGATTAAAAAATTACAACAATTATGAAATATACCCTATATAAATATATATCTCTATATCTATATATATTTATATATCTATATATATATATATATATATATATAGATATAGATATATATAGGCCCTAGATATATATTGAACTCACTTGGTTTTAAGTTACAAAACAACAATTATAACAATAAGACATTGTTGTGTTTTTTGTTGTTGATTATTGTTTTATGTTTTCTTAAAAATAGTTTATAGTTTTATAGTTAATAATCATATTTTTTCAATATGTTATTTCACGATATATATTACACTAATATATATTTAGAAAGAGATCTCCATTTAAAACTCCAGTTGATGCATTTTATAAACCATGACCAATAACTCAACCTTAAGATTAAAATTAGAACAGCAATTGTTTGTTTTTTCATTTCCCTCTATGGTTCAATTATTTCCATGTTTCCTTAATTTCAATGATATGAGACAGTATCTTCCAATGCTCTATTGGAGGCCACTATTAGCCTATTCAAAAATAACAAACCTCCAAACATTGGATAACACTCGTTTCCTCCATACGACCCCTTGTGCTCCGGTGCTGCTAAACACACACCGATTACAAACCAGCAGCGTCCACAGCATATACACACCGTTCATCCTGGCCCCAGCCCTTATCAAACGCAGGGTGCTTGGCCCTACAACTGCAGACGGTCCCCCTGGTCTGCCCGTCTGACTCACGCGCATCGACGCTGGAATGCTGCTGATTGCCACTCCTGAACCTCAAGAAATGGTCTCAGTGTCTTCATCTCAGTGGACCCGTCACTTCATCTCCCTAAGTTTCTCAAGCCGCATGTGTCAAGGAAGGCATAGCCTACCTACTTCCCCGCGTCTCGGTTCACACACACGCACACACACAAAAAAAAGCGATTCAAACGTGTGTCAGCGTTCGGCAGATTGGCTGTTGTGGAAGATAAGCCCCGCATCCATGCAGGGTCGGGGAGGAAGACAGGGGCCGGGCGGTACCCCCTTCTCACTCGGACGCTCCCTTTGTCCACCCGCGAAGAAACCATTTAGTCCCCGGCGGTGGTCTATTCACCAGGCTAACCCCGACATCTGCCGACAGCCCCTGCTAACCGGGCTACTGTCTGGAGGACCGAGTGGAACGAAAGATCAATGGCTGTCCTGTTAATTGTATAATAGCCTACTTATGGAGTACTGCTAAAGGGGCTAAATCATTTAGGTCCACCACGTCTGATTTTGTTTGAACCAAATAGGCCTAACTACCTTTAATTGCACCAGGGTTGATGAAAAGTCGATGGGAGTTAAAGCAGCCGATGACTAACGGAGCTTAAATCCATCTGTACTCGTTTATTTATTTATTTCCTCCATTTGTCTGCACAAATCGCCTGCCATGGGGGATTGGAAGTGATATTAGTTTGGTTTCTGATCCAAGGTCGCGAGCCACGGGGCCTCTCAGGTGCTGTCTGCTCTCCGATAGCAGGCAGGTGAAATAGTTATGAGTCCTGATCTATCACAATACACATCTCGCTTATTTCATTTTTCAGTGGATACGTTGATAAAGGAGGGTGCATTTGGTGTTTACCGAGTAGGCTACTCCAAAGTCTTGAATCGTTTTGCTCACTAAATGAGGCCTACCGTTTAGAGGTTTCTATTTACTTATATTCAATAATGCCATAGCAATGAGTTAAACGTTATTCGGTAAATGTAACATATCGTACATGGTCATACAGGCTACCGTTTATATGCGAGGCATATGTTCATACCCAAACAAATATATATTTAAATAGAATGTAAGTATGAAAAAGCATACTGTGTGATAAACCAACAAACACACGCCTTGATAGGTTCAATATGGAATAATTTAAGCATGAATAACTGGATGGCAGAAGAGAGAAGTTAAATGTGGCGGCGGTGTGCGTCTGTGATTCTAGGCGCGTGCGTGATACGCGCGGGCACGCGGCGAGGTGGGTGTAAAGGGGAAGTCACATCGCTGCCATTTCCAAACTCCGAATCTGATTGGCTCTTATTTGAGGAAGCTCATGGGTTCTTTCAACTAATAAGCGCCTCCCCGTCGCTCTAAAGGACATTATAATGCAAGGGACCTTCTTTTTTAACCACAAACCGAATTTTCGTTCATTTAGACGATATATACTTTATAAATTGCCAAAAGTTGTAGGATTTTTTTGGAACGGGTTTCGCCCTGGAGCGGTACGCTATGCTTTCTCATGCCGACCTCCTGGATGCTCGGCTCGGTGAGTTGTCATCGCTCAACTCCAGCCCTAAACTGCACTGTAAGAGAACAACTATTTATTCCACCTTATGAAGAGATAGGTTTGAGTATTGCTTACCTGAGGAATTCCATCGGCAACTAAACGGCGTATAGGTTGATAAAAATCTGAACAGCAATATTGCTGAAATGTGTTTTGCCAGCGATAGATGCAAAGCAAACAAATTCGGATTATATCTAAAAAAAAAACTGTTGGCGGTGGTCACCTCAGACAAGTTCATGTCAACTATCTCTTCAAACAGGCTTTTTACATTAATTTTTACCCTCATTTGTGCTGGCTTGTTTAAACTCAAAACCTGTCCTCCGGCCGTTCCCTCAGGGATGAAGGATGCGGCGGAGCTACTCGGACACCGAGAAGCTCTCAAGTGCCGACTGGGAGGAGTGCAGGACCAGGGGCATCCGGGGGAAATGGCCCCTGGTCCGGACTCTGTAGAGGGGAGCACTCTTTTACCCGGAGACGACATCTCGTCTGTGGGATCCAACGCCACCGGCATGCAGGTGAACGGAAAAGACCAAGATAAACAACAACAGCAGCAGCAGCAGCAGCAACAGCAGCAGCAGCAGCAGCAGAACTCCGGTCAGTCGTCGAACCAACAGAAGCAGAAGCGACACCGGACCCGCTTCACCCCGGCTCAGCTCAACGAGCTGGAGCGAAGCTTCGCTAAAACTCACTACCCTGACATCTTCATGCGCGAGGAGCTGGCTTTAAGGATCGGTCTCACCGAGTCCCGCGTGCAGGTATAGTCCTATTTGTCTAATTTCTCAATAACACAATGTTTAGGACAATGCAGTTACCCGATTGCTATGGTGTGCATGCATTGAAAGTGGCAAATGTGTGTATTGTCGGCTTGGAACATGGTCCTCCTTATGCAATATATATTTTTAACCGCATCCAGCATGCACCTTTTATTTTTCCCCATCGCGCTTCCTTTGCGTTCTTGCGTTTGTTCCGGGCACGGGCGCTTTCGGTGGTGCTGAAACGCTCGGCAAATGGTCAAATAATGATTTGTTTTCGTCCAAAGTGTTGATATATTACCTATGTTACCTTACTATAATACCAAATACTTCGACCCAACCCACAACAGAGTTGTTATAATTACCTAATTACACAGACTTTGTTTTCTTTCTCTCTTTTTCCAGACAATCAATTAATAATTTCCCACGAAACATTTTATTTTCGACAAAAATAAATAAATAAGCCTCCTTCAAAAACCTATAAATAAATTATATAATTTCAATCAAAATTTGATTTAAAGTTAGATAACAGGCTAATAAAAATATGTAGAGCTTATAAAATTAACCAAAAATATTAACAGTATTTATTGAGTCAACGCAAGAGGTTTTGTTACTAAAAATAAAACTAAAAATTCTTCCAACACATAATCGAACACGGAGGAGTTCCGGAGGGCCGAATTAATCACATAGTACCCAACAATTTCAGCCTTATTTACAACAATGAGAGGGTTATTAACCAGTGATGTAAAATACATGCAAATTATTCCACTGCAAGCAATAAAAAACAGTTTATTCATTAGTCACCATAATCATTCGTTTACTACAAAATTCAGCAGACCTTATGTAGACCCATGCTTTTATTCACCGTGCTGTTTCTGAACACAGACGAGGTGTGGACTTTACACAGACGCAATGCTATGTGGCTCCTTTAAAGCGTCCTTTAAAATGGTCCATCCGCGACGTCTTAATAGGACTCGAGACTATATTGTACTTTTTTTAATGGAATGAGAAATTGCATTTTCTTTCCCCCCCAGTGTAATGGGTTTGGTCGACGTTTCACGGATGAATGAACGGAATGAGAGCGAGCTCTCAGTTTTAATACGGCGGCTCCGTCTCGCGCGCATTAATCACGCCTGAAGATGATGAAATCTTTATACGCTCGCGGGCGGCGAGATCTCCCGCCATTTAGCCAATGCGCATTGGTAGTGACCGTGTGTGGTCATGTGTGTGTGTGTCTGTTTGTCTCTGCTGGTCCCTCAGTGTGTGTGTGTGTGTGTGTGTGTGTGTGTGTGTGTGTGTGTGTGTGTGTGTGTGTGTGTGTGTGTGTGTGT
>JAOPJL010000042.1:16554800-16573951 GCA_027123545.1 Trisopterus esmarkii | reverse complement strand
ATACCTTTTTGTTTCCATTTTTAAAAAAAAAATAACCGTTTTAATTCCCTTTTCCGACCCCCCCCCCCCCCCCCCCCCCCAAAAAAAAGTAAAATTAGTTAATATTCAACCTTGCAATCTACTATTTAGTCAACACACACACTGTAAATGAGATGGTGCATGGGAGTTAAAAAGCCCCGGGTCTCCAGACACCGGGTTGGACGCCCCGCTTGGTGGCAACAAAGCGAGGCTTGGGAACCTGGACAGGGTTGGGCTTCAGTGGGGGCAAGGAGGCGAGTATGCTGAGCTCTGGGGCGCTCTGAAACTGCTTGGCATACTGGAGTCCAGAGGTATAGGACACCGGGGTGTAGGGCATGGGGTGGGCGTTGGGAACATAGTGTGGAATAGGTGCTGTATTGATGTGCGGTAGACTGGGCAGGCCGGCGGGTTGGAAGGGCGCTGGGGCCGGCCTGGGTGCGGGGGCTGGAGCATACGATGGGAACGCCGGGACGCCAGCAGCAGGTGCAGCGGAGTAGTTGGAGGCAGTCAGAGGGGCTGAGGTCGGAGCAAAGGTTGAAAAGGAGGCGTGGGTTGGAGCGAGAGGTTTAGGAGGTGGTGAGATCATGTCGGAACGTGTGATACGTTCCCCGAGAGTGGTGGCTGAGCGGGGAGCGATGACCTTGGGTGTCAGAGAGGGTGCTGTCATTGGTGTTGGGGTGGAGAAGCGCTTGATTTCATACACACGAGCAGTTTTCAGAGGGATCTGCCTGGGCTGGGTGAGTGAGCTGCCCACCAATGTATTGGAGTAACCAGTGTTCTGCTGGCCCTGGTAGGAAGGCATGGCGGACAGGTTAGCATTACTGCCTCCATAACTAAACATAGCAGGGTTGAGTTGGTACGGCTGCCTTCGCATGAAATCCAATGCTTTTATTCCCTCTTTCTTCATGCCCATTCCTCCTCTAGCCTCGTTATCAGGCTTCACTGTATCTCTCTGAGGCCCTATGGGGACAGATGGGGCCAAGAGGGGATTGTAGCCAATGGGTGGTGGAGCTCTGATGTTTGGGGAATACTTCCATGGAGATGTGAGGGACGGATTTGGGCATGAGGCTTGAGATTGAGCATTAAAGTTTACCTCCTGCTGGTAAGGGGTCTCAGATGGGGTGTCCACCACGTACATGCCCATCCGGTTCTGCCTGCGGGCAAACAGCTGAGCCCCCTTGCCTTCAGCATGAGGAATCTGGGGGGCTTCATGGAGCACCCGAGGCTTAGGGGCGACCGGGGGGGGCATCCTGCCCTTGCCAGCATCACCGTAGTCTTCCTCTGCACCTTCGCTGTAGACATCCGGAGGCTGGCCATACCTATATCGGGCAGGTCTTTCGTCCAAGTTCTGAACCATGGACAGCAGATGAGGATTAGGCGAGTTCTTCTTGACATCTGGAACATTGAACATAGGCTTATGCTTTGCACCACGCCGACGGGCATCCAACAGAATGCCTGTGCGACCTGTTAACTCGGGGACAGGCGTGGGAGCCACAGCGTCCTGCTGATAGACCACAGACACTGGGGCTAAAGGGGCCAGGGAGACCTGAACTGGTGGTGTCTGGACCATTGGCACCTGAACTGAAGGGATCGGCGCAACTGGGTGAGGAGCAGCCGATACAGGAGCTTGGAGCAATGGGGCAGCATTACTTGGAGCGACAGGTACATATGAAACTGGTTGGTGCATTGATGCATGAGGCATCGGCGGGGAAGCCACACATGTATATGGAGCCTGGGGAGCGCTTGTCATTTGTTGTGGGGCCTGCATGTGCTGTACCTGATAAGGAGAAGGTTGAGGGATCTGATTGTGAAAGGCCATTGGTGCTGAGGGGAAAGGACAACTAGGCACAGACTGACTGAAAGGCGGTGAGAACATTGATGGTGGACCAATAGGCTGTGAGGGTGGCATGGCCAATGCACCATTATTATATGGCTCAGAGGAAGTGGAGAATGGGGCTGATGCAATCATCGCTGAGGCAGGACGCTGGGGCTTCTTTGCTACAGGCGGACGGAACACAACAGGGGCTGTGGCAGACCTGCTGGTTATGAAACCCGGTGCGAAGGGACGGGCGGTTCGGTTGAGAACATTACTAGACGAAACGTCTGGTATCGGTGACTCTGAGGGGGCTGCTGATGTAGGTGGCATGACCATGCTCGCTGTGCCCACTCCAGTGTTACTCATATTGATATTAGCTGGGATACCTAACATAGCAACTGGGGCTTGGGCCATCATAGGTTGAGCATCGTCTCTTAAGATCTGTGTCATTTGTGGAGACGGGAGAACTGCTTGTACCTGTGGTTCTGCACAAGTAAGCCACTGGTCGTGCCCCTGGCTTGGAGGCTGTGGGGGCATCTGAGGCTGTGCAGCCTCGGTTTTCTTGGCATGTTCAGCAGCTCTTCTCCTTTGCTGCTCAAACAGCTGGGCACCTTTACCCGTGGTGTCACTCAACCCTGGACTCGGAGCATCTCCGGACATTTCTCCACTACCCCCAGTGCTCGCTGCTGCTCTTTTATCCAGCCTGTCCAGGCAGTCGCTGTCCCAGGTCGGATCAAGGGCAGCCGAGAAGCCTTCCTCATCAAACTCTGACTCACTTCCTTGAAATACACCGTCCTCTTCCTGGGACTCCTGGCACATGTCCTCGTCCACACTTCCGAAGCTGGTCAAAGTGTACTTCTTGGAGCGCTGACGTCTCTTTTTGAACATCAGCACACCCTTGGAGTGAGGGTTAGGAGCATCCGTTAGCAGAGATGCAATCGTTCGGCACTTGGTCTTGGCCTCCTTTACATGTTTGTCCAGTGCAGTGTCCCCTCGGTTCAGCTCTGGGGAAGGGCAATTGTCACAGAGGTAAGTAGTAGTATAGACAAGATTACGTTGGTGAGTTTGCTGCCATCTAATGGTTGACATTCTTTATTTAAATTGGTTTAAAATGTTTTTAAAATTGAAGGAACAATTTAAAATTAAAAAACACATTATTTATAATTACAAATGTAGGATCTCTAGGCCTTTGAGCCCTAGTTTAATCCATATATCTGGTCTTGTGATGCAATGAAACCTTTGCATATGGATGTACAACGATCAGGCTGGGAGGTTATTCAATACAAGCTTGCAAACATGACTACGGTTGTAAAGATTGTAATGGCATCAAACGGTATCATTTAACCTTTAGACCAAACTCTGACTATGACATCAGTCTGTATCCATGCTAACCAGAAAGTCATGCTTCCCCTTTTCACATAGGAGCACTTCCAGAGGAAAATTCAGGACAAGCTTGACGGCTTCTCACATTAGCTTGGGTAAAGGATACATTTACACCTTAGCAGCACTACATACACAAAACTTAACTGAACGGTTTGCGAACTGACAGAAGATCCTGTGACAAAGTATTTTAAAGGTGAGCTACAGTGAAATAATTTTAGATCAGACGAGAAATGTATATCTTCTCTCTCAGCATCCCTGATCTGGACGTCAGAATCCCTTCAAGTTCACCCAGTGTAAGAGTTTATGGATATTTTTGGTCATTTTATTGAAGTTCTTAAAGCAGCTGATCTACTTTTAAATCGACCAGCCCAGCACATTGCCTTGTTTTATAAGTAATGCCATGGCGTACGCACCAGGAAACACATTGCTTTTGTAACGTGATGGCCCTGCATGCCCCTGCCCCTACTATTACAAAAAGGATTTCTTTCTTTTGACTCTTAGAAATCTCAATGGCCTCATGAGCAGTAGGCCTTTATCGTTGTGATACATGTCCCGTCGTCATATGACTACCATGAAGGGTGTAGGGGTGAGGGCTAGCTAGAAAAGTATTCCCCTGCTGCTACTTGACACCAGCTAGCAGCTGCAGATGCTTTTCCCAGCTCCTGGGCTGAGCTAGGAGGTTATCGGATCGCTGAACTGGGAGAGTAAATATAGAAGCATGTACCAGCCCCTCTCACTTTAAGAGAGGAAGCTTGGACGCATATCAGGCTTAATTTGTCACCCGCTACATTAGTCTTTTTCAATGATTCAATTGAACAATCATTTCATTAGCCCCTGTATTGTATTGTATTGTATTGTATTGTATTGTATTGTATTGCATTGTATTGTATTGTTTGTTGTTGCAGTACATTTAATAAATTAATAGATACATCCAATCAATTTAATTCATTCAGTCGGTCCTTGACAATATCAAAGTCAATCACTCAGTGTCAGTCAGTCACTCACTCACCGTGGTGAGCTCCGCACCAAATGATTTAATCATTTATTTAATATAAGCCATAACCACACTGGTTGGACACCGGTTTTTACTAGCACCAGCTGTACTCACTAGCTTGCTTGGCCTTCTCCACGTAGGTGGTGGAGAGCGTTTCATCCACGGGCGTGTCGATGGGCCCGACCATGGGCACCAGCTGCCTACTGGAGCCCAGCATCATGGCCTCCTTGGCTCTCTCGGGGGACACCAGGGGGACTTTGGACAGCTCCAGGAAGCCGCTGTCCTCCTCCGGGCCCCCGTCCCGGGGCCCCTGGTCGTCGGCCGAGGAGATGATGGAGGAGGTCTCGGTGGACGTCTGAGACGACCAAAGCCCCGGCGCCGGAGGCTGGTAGATCACCTCCCTCCGAGCCACGCCCGGGAGCGCCTCTTGCCCGCCCAGGACCGGCCCCCTCATCCCCTCCCCTCCGCAGCCCACGCATCCGTCCAGGGGGCCGGAGAACGCGCGGGCGTCGGGGGCGCTGTCGTAGCCGCTCATCTCGGACGTCTCCCCGCCCTCCGGGGAGGACCTGCCCCCCAGCTTCCCCCCCGGGGTGGAGGCGTTGGGGCTCCGGCGTTTCTGGCGCCGCTGCCGGCCGCAGGCCATCACGTCGGCGTCGCTGTCCGTCTCGCCGTAGTAGGCCTCGCTGCAGGGGGGCGAGGTGAGGCCGCTGGTCAGGGACGACTGGCTGCGGTGGATCTCCCTGACGGGCGGGTGCTGGCCGTGGGTGGGGGACATGGCACTCAGACCGGCGCGGTACTCCTTGTCGATGCGGGGCGAGGGAGCGCGGGGCAGCAGCACCACGGACTGGAAGCCGGCCGGCGCCCTGCGTCAACAGGCCCAGTAGGTGTGAGAACACGTCCGGACCAAAGGCCCCACTCATGCTCTTAGGGTCGGGGTTTATTTTGATAACACTAATAATAATCATCGTTCAGGATACGAAACATTAAAGGTGCCGTGACATGCCGCCAGGTGTGGTGTGATTTAGCCGCTGCCATCGGCTTTGGGGATTCTCCCCTTATGACAGGCTATCACTGGTGGGCGTGTCCACCTAGATGTGTGCTGGATAGATCAGTCCACCAGCCTACCCCGTGGACCCCCGTTGCTCATCTATCCGTCACACATCTAGGTGGGACACGCCTAGGTGTGTGACGGAAGATTTCCAAAACAGCTCGTAACGGCTGATCACACCACACCTGGTGGCAGGAAAAAAGTAAAACGCAGCGAGGTTTCGTTTATATTATTGATATGTACCAAATGAGTGTTACATTGAATGTTATATACATAGCACCATAGCAGCATTACACGCCATACTTTATACAGTATATGGTTGACCTTTTGACCCGGACGTGGAGCAGCCCTGGAGAGCTGTCGATGAGGTTCATGGCCTGGGCGTGGGAAAGGGCTCCACACGCCTGCTCGTTGATGGAGACCAGTTCATCCCCCTCTCTCAGACCAGCCCTGCACGCCTTGCTGCGCTTACGTACCTGTTCCAGCAGGGAGACACAACACACACGCACACGCACACACACACATACACACACACACACACACACGTCTGAAGATTGTCATTTATAAATAACATTTCTGAATTGCAGTATTTCATTAACCTTTGTACCATGTGCTTTTTGGATCTGGACATTTTACCCTTAAACATTCTTATATATTTTTTACGATTGGATAATTGTCACTCCTATTATTTATTATTTTTTTCTTCATAAAGTCAGTACCAAGCCATCTGATATTGGTCCTGCTGTGTAAGTTCCTGCCAGACACACGCCAGGTCTTGTTTAGCCCACTCAATGTCCACTGTGTAGACACACACCACATACATTGCAACCCAAGTGGGGGACGTGTATGACCACTTTAAACCTGGGAGAGGTTCTGCTGCTGCTGTTCTATCTGCAAAGTTTTCCACTCAGAAGAGGAGACAAACTGTGGCGGGATGCCCACTTCTTAACGGGCACATTGTCCGTTATTTTGGTTATTTTGACAAGGTCAATGCGAATATAAACTCTGGCACTGTTGTTAAAAATAAAACATGGATACTATATATATGCATATAAGACATTACAAGGAGTGAGGATGACATGGTTTCCTAAGGTCACTCTCAAAACACGTGTGGTTTACATGTAATGAAGTCCCAGCCGGTCCCTCTTGCTCCTTGTTAGCCACAACACTGTTGTTGTGGCTAACACCTGCTTGGAGTGTGGCATGTCAATTAGTCATTCAGTCAGTCACCTTGTGGTTGTAGAGTCAAGTGTGTGTGTGTGTGTGTGTGTGTGTGTGTGTGTGTGTGTGTGTGTGTGTGTGTGTGCGTGTGTGCGTGTGTGTGCGCGCACGTGCATAAAATGACACCTGCTTATAAAGTGACGGATCAACGCATCAACAAAGTCACTGGACACGCGTGGCGGACATTTTAATGAAGCAACAATTACAACCACATCCACCTGTTGGTTAACTTGGGGTCTGATCCCCTACTGGAATTGTGGCTACTCTATACTCTCGATGGTGAAGAACAAGCACTGTTCCAGAGACTAGGATGTGATCTTGTCTGTTATTATTATACAACCCCAAGCCACCCTCCATGTTGTTGATTTATTAGTACGCCTATGCTTGCACGCCAATGGATTTTCTCAATGGAAATGATGTCTTACGTTTACATATGACAAAATCTAAATTAATAAATAACAGACTTCAAACATTTGAAATGCCTTTCAGGCCATCGCAGAATTCATAAAGAAGAGGTTTTTTATATATATATATATATATATATAGCTATGTGCTAAAACGGTATTGTGATCATTTTGGGGTACAGGGCATAAACCCACACCTCAGCCGACCCTGTAACCCCCTCCCTCTCCCGTGGGGATAGAGTATTAGAGGAAGAGCAGTTTGTCCACACATACACACACAAACGCACATCGACTGCTTGAGACTCAACAAACAATGCTACTGCTTGCCATGGATCACCATTCAAACTCTGTGTTTGATGAACCTCATCGGACGTAATGGAAATGGTTTTAATGTGCCAACAGTCTGAGCCATTAGTGTTGAAGAGCACAGGTTGGGATCCTGAAACATAAATAGTGTCCCTAGTTGCTACTTTGTAACCAGCCTATTGGATTTTGGCAATATTGACTTGAATAATATGATATATTACCCTGATCTTTGGCTTACTGGTCACCTCATATGGTTATGGATGTAATTTAGGAAATCTGTTTCAGTATTTCATGTATCGTATTTCACATGCTGTTCCTATCCTACATGTTAGAAAATACTAACGAATGTTTCAAGCTGCACAAAGGTATGACCTTTGTGTTTTCTGCCAAATTCACCATTAAAGTAAAAAAGGTTAACAGTTGCTGCATGTCATGTATTTGGCAGAAGAACAACCCTAACAAAACTAAACAGCATTGATCCAACAAGACATCTAACAAAGGTCAAATTTGAATATCACGCTGCCTTAGGGAGTGTGTGTATTTGGCCTGAAATGAATTAGAGTTTCTTGGCAACATAAATGTACAACAAAACATTGGCCGACAATGGGTTAGGGTTGTGAGCTCAACCCAAAGTTCAAAGTTAACATAGTTCATAATCATCTGCGCCCCTAACGGTTATCGACCACAACAGAGACTCACAACATTCTAGACCCCAAACCAAACCACACAAGCCCCAACACCTAATTGATCAGAAATATACCTAAAATACCTAATACCTTCAGTTGTTCCCCTCAACAACTGATAGTTTGTTCTCACGTGTCACCATCACATGAGTTACTTGTTCCAGATTGACCCCATGCCTACGGGTCGACCACGTAGCACCCCCGTGAGCCAGGGCCGTCTCGGCTCCCGCCTGTTGACGGACGGCTGCTCACTCACCTTGGCTACCTGGAGGGGCTTCTGCTGCTCCAGCCCTCCCTGCAGCCGGAAGCCCCATGGCCCTCCCCCGGACAAGACTATCATGATCTCCTCTGCCACCATCGTCCTGCCTCGCAAATGTCCGCCCTCTTCTTAACGATGTACTTTTACTTAGTTGTCCTTGGTTTGTTTCTTTCTTTTTGTAACGATCCGCACCCCACTTCAGTGTGGAGTGAGTTGTGTCAGACGGGAGGAGAAGGACGAGAGGAAGGGGGGCCACTCAGTGCTATGGCCCCATGGTCCGCTGCCCAGGGCCCCCACAGTCAGCTCGGAGTCCTTCAGCGTCACTGTACTGGTGCAGCGGCACACTGGTTCCTCTCACCACCAGCACACACACAGCCACACACACACACGCACACACACACACACACGCACCTACCCCGAGGGGGGGCCCACCATGATAGTTGAGGGAGAGACACACACACACACACACACACACACACACACACACACACACATACACACACACACACAGAGGCAGAGAGAGAGAGAGAGAGAGAGAGAGAGAGAGAGAGGCAGAGTGCTGGGAGGTGCTCCAGGTCAGCTTATACTCAGGAATGCAGGCCCTGGGTGAGACAGGGGGAGGGCCTAACGGAGAACACTTGCCCTGTCACTCAGGCCTGGGAGCCCAGTGGCTCGTTGAGGGCCCTTCCAAAAATAGGACCTTGCCGTGGGCCAATGGGCTGCTGCTGCTGCTGCTCATCTTCTAGATTGGACCACAATCTTGAGCGTCCATTTTGAAGACCCTGTTGCACCTGATCTCTGTTCACCGCGCATGTTGGTGACCTCGAGTAGAGTCACCCCCAGAATGCCTTTAGGCTGACGGGGTGAGCAAGATGGGCTGCTGTATCGTCTGTCTGTCTGTCCCTCTGTCAATTAATATGATGGCAATGTTCATTACATACAATACCATACTACATTAGTATAGTGTTGTGGAGATCCTGGCCGTGGTCGCCAGGTCGGATGCCGCAAAGGACCCTGGGAGGCTCGGCATGCGGCACTGCCACCGAGGTACTCTTCAGTGAAGGTTTTTTTTGGTGTGTGTTTCGTGTCTGAGTGTGTGTGTGTGTGTGGTTAAAATAAAGGCAGCTCTCGGGGTCATGTGGTGTATGGGAGACGAGGGTTGTGAACTGCTTGAACCTGGTTCCCCGTCTGGTATTTCCTGTGCTGCTCGCCACACTATATAGTATAGTACATTTTTTGATCAGTTTTTATTTAAATCCGATTTTGTTGTTTGTTCTGTACGGCTCCAATGAAAACAGAAGTCAAATTCATAACGTGTGTTGAACATGTAAGGAATGTTTTCCCAGCCAGTACAGCCTGATCAAGACAATTTCACAACCTCATATTAGGCATACATGTCATTTTTATTTTATGCTTATTTATACATTTGATATATTACTTCATTTCTTCATCAATAACGAATATATCATAAATAAGTTAAGACAGTGTTTTTTGTCAGGAATATTTTAGTGTTTGGGTGAAGACTTAAGTATCAGACCCTCACTGACTAAGGTGGTCCTGCTGCTGTCCATCTGCTTGGCTGTCTGAGTCCACGCAGTCTCAGGTGTTCTGTTGGTAAGCTATCAGGTTCATACAAAGGGGTGGTTCATCATTCGAGTAATTAAAAACTGAAAATGTGAGTCTAAAAGTATATTTGAACCTCAACAGAGGTGTCAGACCAGCTGCTCTGAGCAAGTTGTTTTATATTATTTATTTCCATGGGAGATGTGAGGGATAACATTCAAAGCAACAGCGCTGCTGATATCAACCCAGTGGTGTTTAGGTTACCGCTGATGGTTGCTCACTCTTCTCTGCGGCTCCTGCTCCGCAGCTGTCCTCATTGCTCACACTAGAAACTAGGATCATCCAGAGACCAAACAAAAACATACTAAAATTGAACCTTTTTTTTTTTTTGAAGGGTAATTTTAGATCAACGCCGAGACTATTATTTATAACTGTGCCAACAGCGTCCTCTGGTGATCGTGTTCATATCTACTTTCCATTTTTTATGTTTTTTATGTTTTTATAGAGAGAGATAGAGGAAGGTATGGGAGACAGAGGGGAGGATATGCAGCAAATGACCACGGGCAGGATTCTAACCCAGGTCGCTGCCTTCAGGACTGTTCCTTTATGGTTCCTTTGTGGTTCTTGCTTTAACCCAGTGCGCCTCATCTATTTCCATTTTAGCTCAAGTTTTACGTGACTGTATCAAGTGTTGCTATTTACTCAATTAATACGAAAAGTTTCTTCATCAAAAGCATTGTGTACAAGACAAATTATATATATATATAAAAAAATAGGTATTTATCAAAATATAATCTGGGTCTAATTTTGGTTTCAGTATTTTGTGCAAACACCAAAATAATTTAGTTTGGTTAAGATATTTATTGTGACCTTTATTTTAGGGTTACAATAAGGAAGAGGGAATAAACAGACATACATTAGACAGACATACATTAGCAGAGAACCACGACCACAGTAAAGCTTTCATAAACCTAGACCAGTAAGAATCGAATAAAGATCTATGACATTGCCGTTTTAAACCCACATTGCTGTGGTCCAATCACTGGGACAACTTGAACATCAATAGGATGTTCAGGAGGACAATTTATTCCCAACGTTTTTGTTGAGGCGTTGTAACATCATTAGTTATGTTATAAATTATGATTTTCTTTGATGTCATCTTCTATTCCTCGGCGTGTCACTGTATGGCACATTTTCGAGCATAAGGCTCTCTCTTGGTCGAAGCACTGTTGAAAAAAAAAAAGCATATTAATACTGATAATTAATCTTTGTAAAACAAATTGGAATAAGATCGGGGTACCCACATATCCTGTCTTCTGCCACGTGTTCCGCTTGAACGACTGCTTTGCGAAGAACAGTTTCCACAGATGAACCCATTTTAATCATCTGTAAATAAGAAAAGACTATGAGCACACATGTTCTATTGTTTTGATATTGCCCAAATTAAAAAGCAGAAAGGTTGAATATTTTTCTCCCTCACCAGATAAAGGCAAGGCAAGGCAACTTTATTTATATAGCACTTTTCATACACAAGGCAGACTCAAAGTGCTTCATAGCTAGGAAGTAGTTGACATGCGACACATTGTGACTTTAAGAAAGGCAGGAGAAGTAATCATTGTGAAACAGCTGACCAAAAAACCACCTGCCATTTGCAGATATATGTGGATGCTTTTTGATAACATATGGAACATCCCTAAATTACTGTTTAGGATCAAGAGTGTGTAGAGTGTTTTCTTATCTTATGTTGAACCTCATTTTTGTTGCTTTCAGGCTGCCGGGTGTTTTACCTTATCAATGTTTTCCTCTGAAGCCTCATTTTTGTTTTTCTGGAACTCCTCGTTAATCTTTAACCTTGCAGCTGTAAAATTGTAAAGATACATGTCAAAATAATGAAAGGTGAATTAAGGGGAATACCAAGAAAGAATGATCCAATTAATCCAAGGTAGAATGCAGTAATAGAATTCCAGATTCTGAACTGTCCAGGTTTGTCCATGAGCCACATTAGGGTCCATAACTCAGTGGTATTGTAACTTTATTTAACTGTGCTGTGAATAAATAGATATAAATATAAATATAGAATACCGACAAGGGGTATCTATCAATTACATGCAGGCTTTACATATGACAGCAGTTGTGATTAAGACCTTCCAGAAGAGCAGAAAAGAAAAGTAGATTACATTAAAGTCACCTTAAAAAGTCAAAATGTGCCAGAATGGAAATTTAAAAATGTGGTTGATTTCAATGCTTCTTTCAACCCGTTTACTAAAAAAAAAAGCGGGTTACACCAAGGTCATGTATACAGGTCAAAGATCCGTATCAAGTCTGGGGTCTAATTCACTGTTTTGAATGGGATCCGGTCGTGACGTCACGTTAGTAATTATAGGAGTAGTAATAATATCAGAGGACATCACAAGAAGGGTCTACATACCTGTCAACGCCCTGTTGTCATCTTTGAACACAGCTAACCTTGTTCTGTGCAACGCTTTGAACACGCTGAGGACCTAAACGTGGACGGATACATGACGGATTTGTAAGAATATTCAGTTCTTTTGTACTGCAAATGTCAACTTTAGTGAAGGACATTGAAATGAGCCAGATGCCATTTCTACGTTATGCTGTTAGGTGCATTTTTTGACGTAGCAAGATCGTTTAAAGCTCAAACGCCAAAGCAAAATTCAGGTCAGCAGAAAATCGCGGAGTTCAACCAAAGTATGATAAATGTGAGGGTTTCTTTACTCACCTTCAGCCGGGTGCTCATGTTTACTTATTTAGATCACTTCCGTGTTGGAAATCGAAACTACACAACAGCCAATCACTGGAAACGTGTGAAAAGACTCCCATGTATCAACCAATAGTAGCCCTCCTACCTAAGGTCACATGTCTACAGACGCAGGCGGCGCTTCCTTGGACCAAAATAAGTGAGCAGTAGTGACTTCTGTCCAAATATTTCCACTTGGATGACTGATTTGAATTAATTCCTATTTTTTCATAAATAAAAACACAAAAAATAATAATAAATAATAACGTTTTGAATATAAATGTCCGTTCTCTTTAGTTGAGTCCTTATTTGTGTTTGTACCCATCCCAGTTGTCCAGCAGATGGTGCTGTTTATCTCCTTCGGAGACAACCCATGTTTATGTCCTCGATCCTGTGTAGTTCTGCTCTGGGGCTAAACACATGATCTATTCTAGAATAGGATGAATGTCTACGAGAATAAAAAGTTAAATCTATACCTTTAGGGAATGTAGTTGTCCAAACATCAACCAGACCTAACTATCTATAGGTGTTTAAGAATTACATACTTGTGTTAAAAGATTGTTTGAATACAACCAGGCTCATCCTCATTTGGAGCATAAGTTATATCTCTTATATAACTTAAATATCTCTCTCTCATATAGTTATAACTTACCAGAATAAGTCTGGGTTGCTGAACTTTGACGTTAAATTGAATCAATGTATCTGAATAGATACGCCTATCTTTCTTCCCAATGTATGTGTTTTTTCAATTTCTCATGTTCTATATCCGATATATGGGTCTCCTACAAAAATGTTATCTGACAGTTTACTCTTTTTAACAGATTTATGATTATGTTCTTATAAATTCAATAGAATGATCAGCTGTATTTCATGCTTTACAAATCTAAGAGCAGCACCATTCATCTAAGCATCCAAGGAATTTACAATGCAATATAATAGTTGTAGTCGCAGTAACAGGGCTGGGAAAGAACTATATAAATGCAATAGCCATCTATCAGCTGTGTGAGTGAAATGTTGCATGAGAATATCTGTTCTGGTTGACTGCTCTGTATGAGTTAATTTTCAATTGATTTTAGACAGTGAAAACAAGATATAAAATGGATTTGTAATATAAGTAAGCTAAATAAAATAAGCAGTTATACTTATTAGTTGAACGAGATGCTAAATCTGAACATAGCAATAAAGAAATGGCAATACACATCCCCATGTATTTCTGTATTTCAATTTCAATAGAAACCACCCAGCGACACAATAAAACCCAGTGAGTATAGACACTGCTTTCATTAATTTGATAAACCAGGTAAATATGATGTCCACCAAAACGTAGTACATAATTGACTTGTATTTTAAAACACTTCCAATAATAGACTTGGTACATTGAACTAGTTGTAACAGTATACCAGAACCCTGCCTCCCTGGATTTATTTTGGTGTCAAACGGGGGAATATGTCTTACATGAGCTCAACATAGTAATCTATGCCATTTTATCGCTGTTACATAAATAAGACCGTAATTTAGAGAAAGCTGGTTAAAACACTGTGTGTTTGCCAACCAGTCTGTTTGGAGCTCCATCTTAACAGCGGTTAATCAGAAAGTTGGCTAGGGTCGTAACCATGGGATACCACGTTCCCCCCCCCGGAACTCTCAACCAAAAACACATTTTTCTCAATCTCTTCTAATTTGAGCTGAAACAGGGGGTTCACCTACACTTTAAATGGGAAATTATGCACAAATGATCACGCACTAAACACAACTGCAAAGGGATTGGGTGTTTCCTCGTAAGCGTGCGTCTGGCTTTCCCATGGTCTCTGGCTGCTCGGCTGAACTGGGGCCTAGTTACACGGCAAGAGTTGAGAGTGCCATGTCCCTCTCCTCGATGAGCTCGGCAGCAGAGGCGTCCATCCTACTCTTGGAGAAGTCATTGATGTCCAAGCCGTCCACAATCTTCCAGGACTTGTCCTGTGGAAATGGAAATAAAATATATGGATGTAATTAAATATCTGTCCCTCTCTCTCGGCACTAAATAAGGCAACGTAAGCAGATATCCCACCATCGGCAGTCTCTCTCTCTCCTTGGCCACTATCTGAACATAGCATCACGTACATAACGCAACACCGCCAACATTAGAAGCACCCCATTACAGACCATCGGCATTGTGAGATGAGAACACTTGAGAACTGTTGTCCACAAGGTAAGTGGCGGTCTTTGCAGCCACTGTTGGTGTTCTGTTTCCTTTACCCTTCTAATTTAGCAGGAACATCGAAGCATAATAATAGTCACAACAATCTGGAACTGTCAGCCACCGGTAAACTAGCCTGTCCTTGCATAGCAACCACCCCATTCTAAACGGTGGCCTTTCAACTTGTCATGCTTTACCTAAACATAAATAAACGCATGTACAGTTTCTGTGTATTCAGATAAAAATAAAAATAAACACTGACTGAAATTGAACCTTAAATGACACGTCGAAAAAAAAAGACCAATAGAAACCGACTGACCCTAATCTGTACAGGGAAGGAGTAGACCAGATCCTCTGGGACTCCATAGCTGTTCCCGCTGGAGTACACACCCATGGAGATGAATTCTCCCTGAAAAGCACGGGGGGGGGGGGGGATAGTTAATACAATGCATAGACGAGATTTAATACAACGCATAGATGAGATTTAAATACAACGCATAGATGAGATGTGGGAGATAGGCAGGCCCCGGACCACCCTGTGCTCACCTCGGGGGTCCCTGACCAGATGTCCCTCAGGTGGTCACAGATGGCCTTGGCAGCAGACATAGCACTGGACAGCTTCCTGGCCTTGATGACTGCCGCACCTCGCTGCTGGACTGTCTGGATTAAAAACGTCAGGAATGTGAGAGGCTTAGTCATAATATATTGTGTTTGTCTGGCGACTTGCAGGACACCCAACCATTCAGTTCAGTATAAAGCATCAGATAGCAGGTGTTAAACATTGTTTATAAAATAGACGGGATATTGTAATGTGAACTGGACAGGACGTTGCAACGTCGACCGAGAGTGGGACCAGAGGAGAGGTGAAAAATGCAAGTGCATCTCTCAACCCCATCCTTTAAAAAGGAATTGACACAATATTTGACTAGACTCAAACCATGATCAATCTGAGAAGGTTAAACAATGAACAGCATTACATTCAAAATATGTCCAGAAAGGAAGTGCATAAAAATTAAGGAAACATTACTTAGTCCATCTTTCGTAAACAAAAAGTGTAAAAAAGCCCACACTTTTGCTATTTTACCTCTCATTACAGCCAAGAGACATAACCCCTGTGTGACAAACAACTAGGAGGTTATTTAGCCGTTCAACACATTGGAAGCAGCTTTGTTCAACTTACAGCAATGAAGTCTCCCTTGAGCCAGGCATCGTCTTTAACTGCCTCGAAGCAGGGCAGGTCACTGCCAGCCATGTTGACTTTGCAGTGGTGGACGTCTGGGTACTGAGTGGACGAGTGGTTTCCCCAGATGATCACATTCTTTACGTGGGTGGCGGGGACACTGCAACGAATCGCCACCTGGTGGACAAACAGGAAGTTGAAGGTTTCCAATGCCTTAGAACAACGGCTGTAGATGTCCAATCAACCTTTTACTTTTCCCCAAGACATTGCGACAGAATCAAAACATTAAAATTCACTTTTGGTACAGAAGTGTGAATAGGCAGACTGCTAGTTTCTCAGGTCTGTTTTACAGTGTAGACACACGCCATGTGTCAGGACACCATCTGTACGGTGCCATACCTACAGCATTATATTTCTCCAATACCCTATAGATGTCAAATTGACAGAAAGTAGTCCTGTGTATTTCAGCTCTTTAAAACCACCACCCACCTGGGAGCAGGCCCTGTTGTGGTCCAGACGGGTGAGGCAGGAGAAGTTTTCTTTCGGGATAGAAGGAGCAGACTTTGCAGCGATCAGACAGTTGGTGTTGGCAGGGTTCCCCACGACCAGCACCTTGGGATAAATAAAAAAAACACACATGCATATCATTCACTCCCAAATGAAGGTGCAACAGCACATAGCAAATAAGATTACATGACACTCAATTAAGCCTTTCAATCCAACAAAGCTTCATTTCCTCCTCCTCAGTCCTCCATGGCCTCAGAATGAGACCCTGGTGCATTACAGAGCCCAGGAGCCCCTATGGGGCGTAGTGTATTAGAGCCCAGGGGCCCTTATGGGGCATAGTGTATTAGAGTCCAGGGGCCCTATGGGGCATAGTGTATTAGAGCCCAGGGGCCCTATGGGGCATAGTGTATTAGAGCCCAGGGGCCCCTATGAGGCATAGTGTATTAGAGTCCAGGGGCCTGTATGGGGTGTGAGGTGGCAGTGGATCCACTCCGTCCACTGCAGCAGACAGGAGGAGGGACCTGGCTAAAAAAGGGAATTCCGGCAGATCTTCTTTTTCACCTTGACGGTCTTCTTTGCAAACTTGTCCAGGGCGCCTCCCTGGCTCTTGAAGATAGCGACGTTGGCCTTCAGCAGGTCCTTCCTCTCCATCCCATCCCTTCTAGGCATGGAGCCCACCAAGATGGCCACATCTAGGTCCTTGAAGGCCACCTCCTCCTTATCAGTGGAGACAACCTCTGTGGAGACAGGAGATTTTTTTCCAGTGGTGGCTTGTATAACAAATGCCTTGATGTTGCACTTATAAAATATTGCCCAGTTTAGTTTGATTGGTTAACCTTCTTTAACAGTCCTCATTACCAAGTATTGACCTGGTAAACACATGTTAAATGAGTATATATTATTGGGTATTTACCCCTATATAAATGTTGGGATGATAGCTAGTTTAGGCAGCCTCACCTGGCCGAGTCGGATTGGACTCTGGGACTGGATGAGGCTGCAGAATGGTTGCACATTGAGTAATAAGTGTGCCCAGGTTAAACCAGACATCACCACATACGCTCAGAGAGAGTTGCCATGTTGCCATGTTGCCTACATGGCAACATGGAGCACCAGGCCCTATATCATTTTAGGCAAAACATATAATAAACTGGAGGAGCCCAATACAAGTCAGCTAGGTGGAGTGTAGCAATGGATCTTGCTTCAATCTATCAAACATACTTGTCAAGTCTCTTTACAAAATAATTGTATAAAAGAAAAGACATGCCGAGAAATGGGTTTAACATATATAACTGCTTAAACCTTTGTTTCTGCTTGAAATACATAAATGGCAGGCCGTTGAGCATTGGTCACATGTGGCTAAGGTTGCCACCCATTTCTGTGCACCCAACATTGTCTTTGTAAATACAGGGGCCTCAGGGCCTGCCCGAACAAAGCAAAGAACAGCACCGTTTCAAAGGAAAAATTCCAGGTCACAATGGAGATGGCACATAATGGTGGCTCACAACTAAAGGTGTAGCATTGGTCCATATAATGGATGGAATATGTCTACAATTCAGGGAAAAAAGCCATGTGGCATGCATGAGCATGTTTCCATATTAAAAGATAAGATGAGATAAGATATGTTTGTAAGTACCTGTTAGTAATTAGTAACCACAATGTAAACAAGTACAAATAGTTGTTCCTATCCAATGTGGCAAATTAAACATAAATTAGAAAGTGGAATCCAAGAAACTTTAATCCAAAGATGGAATTGAATCAAGAGACTGTGACAAATGAACTTTCTGTTATGCCCTGAATGTTATCCATCAGTCATCATAGTTACCCTTCAGCAGTGGGAGGGCACAGTCCTGCAGCTCCATGACAACGCCATCCAGGACAGGCAGCATTGGTGAAATGTCCAAAAGGAGCAGGACGAGGGGCTTGTGGTCGGTCCAGGTTGGAGAGCAGAAGGGAAAGAGAAAAGGAGAGTAAGACCAAAAAATATAAAGCTTAAGCTTAGCCCCGTCAAAGTAAAAGGCAACCCATTTAGCATTGAGCTAAATGCTACTTTTTTGTGTTTTTGGAATCATACTACAAAATGAACACTCTACGTCAAAAGCCCTCGTTATTGTTATAAATTATATTATATTTTTTTGTGAGAGACTATGAACTATTTGTTTTAATATCAATCATAACCACAGGACAAGTAAAAAAAAAAAGCATTTGACCTTAAATATAATATATTTGACATATTGGTCCTAGGCTGAATAACAAGTCTGGCTGATGCCTCCACAGAATCAAACAAAGAAAAGGGCACAATGGGTTAACTCATCCTATGACTTTAGACGTTGGCAATATTTTTCTCACTGAAAACAACCCAAGCAATGACAGCATATCAGTTAATACCGACACATTACTATGTGACTGACTAGGAATAGGCCTCAAACAATACCATTCTAAGGTCATCACACAACGCGGCTGAATGCAGTTGTCAGAATAAGGCTCACTTAGTGAGTTAGCTAACTCATCTCTAGCCCAGCCCTCTGACCAATCACCAACCAATCAAAACAATCAACATGACACTTTATTTTCTTGGAAACCTCTTTTATTTAACTCTGTTTGGATGATTATTAAGATCAAGAGAACTGGTCAAGCTTTGTGTCATGTTCTGCGGAGCCCGGCATAAACCAAAATGAGTAAACATCCATTTGTTTTGTTTTTTTCTCCCTGGGCACGTGTCCAGATTGCCCATATGGTAGATCCAGGCTTACACACAACCACACACACGCACACACACACACACACACACACACACACACACACACACACACACACACACACACACACACACAC